>OZ020578.1:8877054-8907054 GCA_963971525.1 Cephus spinipes | reverse complement strand
AGGTATTCCGCTTCGTAGTTTTCTGTATCTAGGTGTCGGATGTGGAAGTCCAGGGTGTCCAAGTATTCCGCTTCGTAGTTTTCTGTATCTAGGTGTCGGATGTGGAAGTCCAGGGTGTCCAGGTATTCCGCTTCGTAGTTTTCTGCATCTAGGTGTCGGATGTGGAAGTCCAGGGTGTCCGGATGTTCCGCTCCGTAGTTTCTTGTATCTAGGTACTGGATGTGGAAGTCTAGGGTGTCCAGGTATTCCGCTTCGTAGTTTTCTGTATCTAGGTGTCGGATGTGGAAGTCCAGGGTGTCCAAGTATTCCGCTTCGTAGTTTTCTGTATCTAGGTGTCGGATGTGGAAGTCCAGGGTGTCCAAGTATTCCGCTTCGTAGTTTTCTGTATCTAGGTGTCGGATGTGGAAGTCCAGGGTGTCCAGGTATTCCGCTTCGTAGTTTTCTGCATCTAGGTGTCGGATGTGGAAGTCCAGGGTGTCCGGATTTTCCGCTCCGTAGTTTCTTGTATCTAGGTACTGGATGTGGAAGTCTAGGGTGTCCAGGTATTCCGCTTCGTAGTTTTCTGCATCTAGGTGTCGGATGTGGAAGTCCAGGGTGTCCAAGTATTCCGCTTCGTAGTTTTCTATATCTAGATGGCCGACGTGGAAGTCCAGGGTGTCCAGGTATTTCGCTTCGTAGTTTTCTGCATCTAGGTGTCGGATGTGGAAGTCCAGGGTGTCCGGATGTTCCGCTCCGTAGTTTCTTGTATCTAGGTACTGGATGTGGAAGTCTAGGGTGTCCAGGTATTCCGCTTCGTAGTTTTCTGTATCTAGGTGTCGGATGTGGAAGTCCAGGGTGTCCAAGTATTCCGCTTCGTAGTTTTCTGTATCTAGGTGTCGGATGTGGAAGTCCAGGGTGTCCAGGTATTCCGCTTCGTAGTTTTCTGCATCTAGGTGTCGGATGTGGAAGTCCAGGGTGTCCGGATGTTCCGCTCCGTAGTTTCTTGTATCTAGGTACTGGATGTGGAAGTCTAGGGTGTCCAGGTATTCCGCTTCGTAGTTTTCTGTATCTAGGTGTCGGATGTGGAAGTCCAGGGTGTCCAAGTATTCCGCTTCGTAGTTTTCTGTATCTAGGTGTCGGATGTGGAAGTCCAGGGTGTCCAAGTATTCCGCTTCGTAGTTTTCTGTATCTAGGTGTCGGATGTGGAAGTCCAGGGTGTCCAGGTATTCCGCTTCGTAGTTTTCTGCATCTAGGTGTCGGATGTGGAAGTCCAGGGTGTCCGGATTTTCCGCTCCGTAGTTTCTTGTATCTAGGTACTGGATGTGGAAGTCTACGGTGTCCAGGTATTCCGCTTCGTAGTTTTCTGTATCTAGGTGTCGGATGTGGAATTCCAGGGTGTCCAAGTATTCCGCTTCGTAGTTTTCTGTATCTAGGTGTCGGATGTGGAAGTCCAGGGTGTCCAGGTATTCCGCTTCGTAGTTTTCTGCATCTAGGTGTCGGATGTGGAAGTCCAGGGTGTCCGGATGTTCCGCTCCGTAGTTTCTTGTATCTAGGTACTGGATGTGGAAGTCTAGGGTGTCGAGGTATTCCGCTTCGTAGTTTTCTGTATCTAGGTGTCGGATGTGGAAGTCCAGGGTGTCCAAGTATTCCGCTTCGTAGTTTTCTGTATCTAGGTGTCGGATGTGGAAGTCCAGGGTGTCCAGGTATTCCGCTTCGTAGTTTTCTGCATCTAGGTGTCGGATGTGGAAGTCCAGGGTGTCCAGGTATTCCGCTTCGTAGTTTTCTGCATCTAGGTGTCGGATGTGGAAGTCCAGGGTGTCCGGATGTTCCGCTCCGTAGTTTCTTGTATCTAGGTACTGGATGTGGAAGTCTAGGGTGTCCAGGTATTCCGCTTCGTAGTTTTCTGTATCTAGGTGTCGGATGTGGAAGTCCAGGGTGTCCAAGTATTCCGCTTCGTAGTTTTCTGTATCTAGGTGTCGGATGTGGAAGTCCAGGGTGTCCAAGTATTCCGCTTCGTAGTTTTCTGTATCTAGGTGTCGGATGTGGAAGTCCAGGGTGTCCAGGTATTCCGCTTCGTAGATTTCTGCATCTAGGTGTCGGATGTGGAAGTCCAGGGTGTCCGGATGTTCCGCTCCGTAGTTTCTTGTATCTAGGTACTGGATGTGGAAGTCTAGGGTGTCCAGGTATTCCGCTTCGTAGTTTTCTGTATCTAGGTGTCGGATGTGGCATTCCAGGGTGTCCAAGTATTCCGCTTCGTAGTTTTCTGTATCTAGGTGTCGGATGTGGAAGTCCAGGGTGTCCGGATGTTCCGCTCCGTAGTTTCTTGTATCTAGGTACTGGATGTGGAAGTCTAGGGTGTCCACGTATTCCGCTTCGTAGTTTTCTGCATCTAGGTGTCGGATGTGGAAGTCCAGGGTGTCCGGATGTTCCGCTCCGTAGTTTCTTGTATCTAGGTACTGGATGTGGAAGTCTAGGGTGTCGAGGTATTCCGCTTCGTAGTTTTCTGTATCTAGGTGTCGGATGTGGAAGTCCAGGGTGTCCAAGTATTCCGCTTCGTAGTTTTCTGTATCTAGGTGTCGGATGTGGAAGTCCAGGGTGTCCAGGTATTCCGCTTCGTAGTTTTCTGCATCTAGGTGTCGGATGTGGAAGTCCAGGGTGTCCGGATGTTCCGCTCCGTAGTTTCTTGTATCTAGGTACTGGATGTGGAAGTCTAGGGTGTCCAGGTATTCCGCTTCGTAGTTTTCTGTATCTAGGTGTCGGATGTGGAATTCCAGGGTGTCCAAGTATTCCGCTTCGTAGTTTTCTGTATCTAGGTGTCGGATGTGGAAGTCCAGGGTGTCCAGGTATTCCGCTTCGTAGTTTTCTGCATCTAGGTGTCGGATGTGGAAGTCCAGGGTGTCCGGATGTTCCGCTCCGTAGTTTCTTGTATCTAGGTACTGGATGTGGAAGTCTAGGGTGTCGAGGTATTCCGCTTCGTAGTTTTCTGTATCTAGGTGTCGGATGTGGAAGTCCAGGGTGTCCAAGTATTCCGCTTCGTAGTTTTCTGTATCTAGGTGTCGGATGTGGAAGTCCAGGGTGTCCAGGTATTCCGCTTCGTAGTTTTCTGCATCTAGGTGTCGGATGTGGAAGTCCAGGGTGTCCAGGTATTCCGCTTCGTAGTTTTCTGCATCTAGGTGTCGGATGTGGAAGTCCAGGGTGTCCAGGTATTCCGCTTCGTAGTTTTCTGCATCTAGGTGTCGGATGTGGAAGTCCAGGGTGTCCGGATGTTCCGCTCCGTAGTTTCTTGTATCTAGGTACTGGATGTGGAAGTCTAGGGTGTCCAGGTATTCCGCTTCGTAGTTTTCTGCATCTAGGTGTCGGATGTGGAAGTCCAGGGTGTCCGGATGTTCCGCTCCGTAGTTTTCTGTATCTAGGTGTCGGATGTGGAAGTCCAAGGTGTCCAGGTATTCCGCTTCGTAGTTTTCTGCATCTAGGTGTCGGATGTGGAAGTCCAGGGTGTCCAGGTATTCCGCTTCGTAGTTTTCTGCATCTAGGTGTCGGATGTGGAAGTCCAGGGTGTCCGGATGTTCCGCTCCGTAGTTTCTTGTATCTAGGTACTGGATGTGGAAGTCTAGGGTGTCCAGGTATTCCGCTTCGTAGTTTTCTGCATCTAGGTGTCGGATGTGGAAGTCCAGGGTGTCCAAGTATTCCGCTTCGTAGTTTTCTATATCTAGATGGCCGACGTGGAAGTCCAGGGTGTCCAGGTATTTCGCTTCGTAGTTTTCTGCATCTAGGTGTCGGATGTGGAAGTCCAGGGTGTCCGGATGTTCCGCTCCGTAGTTTCTTGTATCTAGGTACTGGATGTGGAAGTCTAGGGTGTCCAGGTATTCCGCTTCGTAGTTTTCTGTATCTAGGTGTCGGATGTGGAAGTCCAGGGTGTCCAAGTATTCCGCTTCGTAGTTTTCTGTATCTAGGTGTCGGATGTGGAAGTCCAGGGTGTCCAGGTATTCCGCTTCGTAGTTTTCTGCATCTAGGTGTCGGATGTGGAAGTCCAGGGTGTCCGGATGTTCCGCTCCGTAGTTTCTTGTATCTAGGTACTGGATGTGGAAGTCTAGGGTGTCCAGGTATTCCGCTTCGTAGTTTTCTGTATCTAGGTGTCGGATGTGGAATTCCAGGGTGTCCAAGTATTCCGCTTCGTAGTTTTCTGTATCTAGGTGTCGGATGTGGAAGTCCAGGGTGTCCAGGTATTCCGCTTCGTAGTTTTCTGCATCTAGGTGTCGGATGTGGAAGTCCAGGGTGTCCGGATGTTCCGCTCCGTAGTTTCTTGTATCTAGGTACTGGATGTGGAAGTCTAGGGTGTCGAGGTATTCCGCTTCGTAGTTTTCTGTATCTAGGTGTCGGATGTGGAAGTCCAGGGTGTCCAAGTATTCCGCTTCGTAGTTTTCTGTATCTAGGTGTCGGATGTGGAAGTCCAGGGTGTCCAGGTATTCCGCTTCGTAGTTTTCTGCATCTAGGTGTCGGATGTGGAAGTCCAGGGTGTCCAGGTATTCCGCTTCGTAGTTTTCTGCATCTAGGTGTCGGATGTGGAAGTCCAGGGTGTCCGGATGTTCCGCTCCGTAGTTTCTTGTATCTAGGTACTGGATGTGGAAGTCTAGGGTGTCCAGGTATTCCGCTTCGTAGTTTTCTGCATCTAGGTGTCGGATGTGGAAGTCCAGGGTGTCCGGATGTTCCGCTCCGTAGTTTTCTGTATCTAGGTGTCGGATGTGGAAGTCCAGGGTGTCCAGGTATTCCGCTTCGTAGTTTTCTGCATCTAGGTGTCGGATGTGGAAGTCCAGGGTGTCCAGGTATTCCGCTTCGTAGTTTTCTGCATCTAGGTGTCGGATGTGGAAGTCCAGGGTGTCCGGATGTTCCGCTCCGTAGTTTCTTGTATCTAGGTACTGGATGTGGAAGTCTAGGGTGTCGAGGTATTCCGCTTCGTAGTTTTCTGTATCTAGGTGTCGGATGTGGAAGTCCAGGGTGTCCAAGTATTCCGCTTCGTAGTTTTCTGTATCTAGGTGTCGGATGTGGAAGTCCAGGGTGTCCAGGTATTCCGCTTCGTAGTTTTCTGCATCTAGGTGTCGGATGTGGAAGTCCAGGGTGTCCAGGTATTCCGCTTCGTAGTTTTCTGCATCTAGGTGTCGGATGTGGAAGTCCAGGGTGTCCAGGTATTCCGCTTCGTAGTTTTCTGCATCTAGGTGTCGGATGTGGAAGTCCAGGGTGTCCGGATGTTCCGCTCCGTAGTTTCTTGTATCTAGGTACTGGATGTGGAAGTCTAGGGTGTCCAGGTATTCCGCTTCGTAGTTTTCTGCATCTAGGTGTCGGATGTGGAAGTCCAGGGTGTCCGGATGTTCCGCTCCGTAGTTTTCTGTATCTAGGTGTCGGATGTGGAAGTCCAAGGTGTCCAGGTATTCCGCTTCGTAGTTTTCTGCATCTAGGTGTCGGATGTGGAAGTCCAGGGTGTCCAGGTATTCCGCTTCGTAGTTTTCTGCATCTAGGTGTCGGATGTGGAAGTCCAGGGTGTCCGGATGTTCCGCTCCGTAGTTTCTTGTATCTAGGTACTGGATGTGGAAGTCTAGGGTGTCCAGGTATTCCGCTTCGTAGTTTTCTGTATCTAGGTGTCGGATGTGGAAGTCCAGGGTGTCCAAGTATTCCGCTTCGTAGTTTTCTGTATCTAGGTGTCGGATGTGGAAGTCCAGGGTGTCCAGGTATTCCGCTTCGTAGTTTTCTGCATCTAGGTGTCGGATGTGGAAGTCCAGGGTGTCCGGATGTTCCGCTCCGTAGTTTCTTGTATCTAGGTACTGGATGTGGAAGTCTAGGGTGTCCAGGTATTCCGCTTCGTAGTTTTCTGTATCTAGGTGTCGGATGTGGAATTCCAGGGTGTCCAAGTATTCCGCTTCGTAGTTTTCTGTATCTAGGTGTCGGATGTGGAAGTCCAGGGTGTCCAGGTATTCCGCTTCGTAGTTTTCTGCATCTAGGTGTCGGATGTGGAAGTCCAGGGTGTCCGGATGTTCCGCTCCGTAGTTTCTTGTATCTAGGTACTGGATGTGGAAGTCTAGGGTGTCGAGGTATTCCGCTTCGTAGTTTTCTGTATCTAGGTGTCGGATGTGGAAGTCCAGGGTGTCCAAGTATTCCGCTTCGTAGTTTTCTGTATCTAGGTGTCGGATGTGGAAGTCCAGGGTGTCCAGGTATTCCGCTTCGTAGTTTTCTGCATCTAGGTGTCGGATGTGGAAGTCCAGGGTGTCCAGGTATTCCGCTCCGTAGTTTCTTGTATCTAGGTACTGGATGTGGAAGTCTAGGGTGTCCAGGTATTCCGCTTCGTAGTTTTCTGCATCTAGGTGTCGGATGTGGAAGTCCAGGGTGTCCGGATGTTCCGCTCCGTAGTTTTCTGTATCTAGGTGTCGGATGTGGAAGTCCAGGGTGTCCAGGTATTCCGCTTCGTAGTTTTCTGCATCTAGGTGTCGGATGTGGAAGTCCAGGGTGTCCAGGTATTCCGCTTCGTAGTTTTCTGCATCTAGGTGTCGGATGTGGAAGTCCAGGGTGTCCGGATGTTCCGCTCCGTAGTTTCTTGTATCTAGGTACTGGATGTGGAAGTCTAGGGTGTCCAGGTATTCCGCTTCGTAGTTTTCTGCATCTAGGTGTCGGATGTTGAAGTCCAGGGTGTCCAAGTATTCCGCTTCGTAGTTTTCTATATCTAGATGGCCGACGTGGAAGTCCAGGGTGTCCAGGTATTTCGCTTCGTAGTTTTCTGCATCTAGGTGTCGGATGTGGAAGTCCAGGGTGTCCGGATGTTCCGCTCCGTAGTTTCTTGTATCTAGGTACGGGATGTGGAAGTCTAGGGTGTCCAGGTATTCCGCTTCGTAGTTTTCTGTATCTAGGTGTCGGATGTGGCATTCCAGGGTGTCCAAGTATTCCGCTTCGTAGTTTTCTGTATCTAGGTGTCGGATGTGGAAGTCCAGGGTGTCCGGATTTTCCGCTCCGTAGTTTCTTGTATCTAGGTACTGGATGTGGAAGTCTAGGGTGTCCAGGTATTCCGCTTCGTAGTTTTCTGCATCTAGGTGTCGGATGTGGAAGTCCAGGGTGTCCGGATGTTCCGCTCCGTAGTTTCTTGTATCTAGGTACTGGATGTGGAAGTCTAGGGTGTCGAGGTATTCCGCTTCGTAGTTTTCTGTATCTAGGTGTCGGATGTGGAAGTCCAGGGTGTCCAAGTATTCCGCTTCGTAGTTTTCTGTATCTAGGTGTCGGATGTGGAAGTCCAGGGTGTCCAGGTATTCCGCTTCGTAGTTTTCTGCATCTAGGTGTCGGATGTGGAAGTCCAGGGTGCCCGGATGTTCCGCTCCGTAGTTTCTTGTATCTAGGTACTGGATGTGGAAGTCTAGGGTGTCCAGGTATTCCGCTTCGTAGTTTTCTGTATCTAGGTGTCGGATGTGGAATTCCAGGGTGTCCAAGTATTCCGCTTCGTAGTTTTCTGTATCTAGGTGTCGGATGTGGAAGTCCAGGGTGTCCAGGTATTCCGCTTCGTAGTTTTCTGCATCTAGGTGTCGGATGTGGAAGTCCAGGGTGTTCGGATGTTCCGCTCCGTAGTTTCTTGTATCTAGGTACTGGATGTGGAAGTCTAGGGTGTCGAGGTATTCCGCTTCGTAGTTTTCTGTATCTAGGTGTCGGATGTGGAAGTCCAGGGTGTCCAAGTATTCCGCTTCGTAGTTTTCTGTATCTAGGTGTCGGATGTGGAAGTCCAGGGTGTCCAGGTATTCCGCTTCGTAGTTTTCTGCATCTAGGTGTCGGATGTGGAAGTCCAGGGTGTCCAGGTATTCCGCTTCGTAGTTTCCTGCATCTAGGTGTCGGATGTGGAAGTCCAGGGTGTCCGGATGTTCCGCTCCGTAGTTTCTTGTATCTAGGTACTGGATGTGGAAGTCTAGGGTGTCCAGGTATTCCGCTTCGTAGTTTTCTGCATCTAGGTGTCGGATGTGGAAGTCCAGGGTGTCCGGATGTTCCGCTCCGTAGTTTTCTGTATCTAGGTGTCGGATGTGGAAGTCCAGGGTGTCCAGGTATTCCGCTTCGTAGTTTTCTGCATCTAGGTGTCGGATGTGGAAGTCCAGGGTGTCCAGGTATTCCGCTTCGTAGTTTTCTGCATCTAGGTGTCGGATGTGGAAGTCCAAGGTGTCCGGATGTTCCGCTCCGTAGTTTCTTGTATCTAGGTACTGGATGTGGAAGTCTAGGGTGTCCAGGTATTCCGCTTCGTAGTTTTCTGCATCTAGGTGTCGGATGTGGAAGTCCAGGGTGTCCAAGTATTCCGCTTCGTAGTTTTCTATATCTAGATGGCCGACGTGGAAGTCCAGGGTGTCCAGGTATTTCGCTTCGTAGTTTTCTGCATCTAGGTGTCGGATGTGGAAGTCCAGGGTGTCCGGATGTTCCGCTCCGTAGTTTCTTGTATCTAGGTACTGGATGTGGAAGTCTAGGGTGTCCAGGTATTCCGCTTCGTAGTTTTCTGTATCTAGGTGTCGGATGTGGAAGTCCAGGGTGTCCAAGTATTCCGCTTCGTAGTTTTCTGTATCTAGGTGTCGGATGTGGAAGTCCAGGGTGTCCAGGTATTCCGCTTTGTAGTTTTCTGCATCTAGGTGTCGGATGTGGAAGTCCAGGGTGTCCGGATGTTCCGCTCCGTAGTTTCTTGTATCTAGGTACTGGATGTGGAAGTCTAGGGTGTCCAGGTATTCCGCTTCGTAGTTTTCTGTATCTAGGTGTCGGATGTGGAATTCCAGGGTGTCCAAGTATTCCGCTTCGTAGTTTTCTGTATCTAGGTGTCGGATGTGGAAGTCCAGGGTGTCCAGGTATTCCGCTTCGTAGTTTTCTGCATCTAGGTGTCGGATGTGGAAGTCCAGGGTGTCCGGATGTTCCGCTCCGTAGTTTCTTGTATCTAGGTACTGGATGTGGAAGTCTAGGGTGTCGAGGTATTCCGCTTCGTAGTTTTCTGTATCTAGGTGTCGGATGTGGAAGTCCAGGGTGTCCAAGTATTCCGCTTCGTAGTTTTCTGTATCTAGGTGTCGGATGTGGAAGTCCAGGGTGTCCAGGTATTCCGCTTCGTAGTTTTCTGCATCTAGGTGTCGGATGTGGAAGTCCAGGGTGTCCAGGTATTCCGCTTCGTAGTTTTCTGCATCTAGGTGTCGGATGTGGAAGTCCAGGGTGTCCGGATGTTCCGCTCCGTAGTTTCTTGTATCTAGGTACTGGATGTGGAAGTCTAGGGTGTCCAGGTATTCCGCTTCGTAGTTTTCTGCATCTAGGTGTCGGATGTGGAAGTCCAGGGTGTCCGGATGTTCCGCTCCGTAGTTTTCTGTATCTAGGTGTCGGATGTGGAAGTCCAGGGTGTCCAGGTATTCCGCTTCGTAGTTTTCTGCATCTAGGTGTCGGATGTGGAAGTCCAGGGTATCCAGGTATTCCGCTTCGTAGTTTTCTGCATCTAGGTGTCGGATGTGGAAGTCCAGGGTGTCCGGATGTTCCGCTCCGTAGTTTCTTGTATCTAGGTACTGGATGTGGAAGTCTAGGGTGTCCAGGTATTCCGCTTCGTAGTTTTCTGCATCTAGGTGTCGGATGTGGAAGTCCAGGGTGTCCAAGTATTCCGCTTCGTAGTTTTCTATATCTAGATGGCCGACGTGGAAGTCCAGGGTGTCCAGGTATTTCGCTTCGTAGTTTTCTGCATCTAGGTGTCGGATGTGGAAGTCCAGGGTGTCCGGATGTTCCGCTCCGTAGTTTCTTGTATCTAGGTACTGGATGTGGAAGTCTAGGGTGTCCAGGTATTCCGCTTCGTAGTTTTCTGTATCTAGGTGTCGGATGTGGAAGTCCAGGGTGTCCAAGTATTCCGCTTCGTAGTTTTCTGTATCTAGGTGTCGGATGTGGAAGTCCAGGGTGTCCAGGTATTCCGCTTCGTAGTTTTCTGCATCTAGGTGTCGGATGTGGAAGTCCAGGGTGTCCGGATGTTCCGCTCCGTAGTTTCTTGTATCTAGGTACTGGATGTGGAAGTCTAGGGTGTCCAGGTATTCCGCTTCGTAGTTTTCTGTATCTAGGTGTCGGATGTGGAATTCCAGGGTGTCCAAGTATTCCGCTTCGTAGTTTTCTGTATCTAGGTGTCGGATGTGGAAGTCCAGGGTGTCCAGGTATTCCGCTTCGTAGTTTTCTGCATCTAGGTGTCGGATGTGGAAGTCCAGGGTGTCCGGATGTTCCGCTCCGTAGTTTCTTGTATCTAGGTACTGGATGTGGAAGTCTAGGGTGTCCAGGTATTCCGCTTCGTAGTTTTCTGCATCTAGGTGTCGGATGTGGAAGTCCAGGGTGTCCAAGTATTCCGCTTCGTAGTTTTCTATATCTAGATGGCCCACGTGGAAGTCCAGGGTGTCCAGGTATTTCGCTTCGTAGTTTTCTGCATCTAGGTGTCGGATGTGGAAGTCCAGGGTGTCCGGATGTTCCGCTCCGTAGTTTCTTGTATCTAGGTACTGGATGTGGAAGTCTAGGGTGTCCAGGTATTCCGCTTCGTAGTTTTCTGTATCTAGGTGTCGGATGTGGAAGTCCAGGGTGTCCAAGTATTCCGCTTGGTAGTTTTCTGTATCTAGGTGTCGGATGTGGAAGTCCAGGGTGTCCAGGTATTCCGCTTCGTAGTTTTCTGTATCTAGGTGTCGGATGTGGAAGTCCAGGGTGTCCAGGTATTCCGCTTCGTAGTTTTCTGCATCTAGGTGTCGGATGTGGAAGTCCAGGGTGTCCGGATGTTCCGCTCCGTAGTTTCTTGTATCTAGGTACTGGATGTGGAAGTCTAGGGTGTCGAGGTATTCCGCTTCGTAGTTTTCTGTATCGAGGTGTCGGATGTGGAAGTCCAGGGTGTCCAAGTATTCCGCTTCGTAGTTTTCTGTATCTAGGTGTCGGATGTGGAAGTCCAGGGTGTCCAGGTATTCCGCTTCGTAGTTTTCTGCATCTAGGTGTCGGATGTGGAAGTCCAGGGTGTCCAGGTATTCCGCTTCGTAGTTTTCTGCATCTAGGTGTCGGATGTGGAAGTCCAGGGTGTCCGGATGTTCCGCTCCGTAGTTTCTTGTATCTAGGTACTGGATGTGGAAGTCTAGGGTGTCCAGGTATTCCGCTTCGTAGTTTTCTGCATCTAGGTGTCGGATGTGGAAGTCCAGGGTGTCCGGATGTTCCGCTCCGTAGTTTTCTGTATCTAGGTGTCGGATGTGGAAGTCCAGGGTGTCCAGGTATTCCGCTTCGTAGTTTTCTGCATCTAGGTGTCGGATGTGGAAGTCCAGGGTGTCCGGATGTTCCGCTCCGTAGTTTCTTGTATCTAGGTACTGGATGTGGAAGTCTAGGGTGTCCAGCTATTCCGCTTCGTAGTTTTCTGCATCTAGGTGTCGGATGTGGAAGTCCAGGGTGTCCAAGTATTCCGCTTCGTAGTTTTCTATATCTAGATGGCCGACGTGGAAGTCCAGGGTGTCCAGGTATTTCGCTTCGTAGTTTTCTGCATCTAGGTGTCCGATGTGGAAGTCCAGGGTGTCCGGATGTTCCGCTCCGTAGTTTCTTGTATCTAGGTACTGGATGTGGAAGTCTAGGGTGTCCAGGTATTCCGCTTCGTAGTTTTCTGTATCTAGGTGTCGGATGTGGAATTCCAGGGTGTCCAAGTATTCCGCTTCGTAGTTTTCTGTATCTAGGTGTCGGATGTGGAAGTCCAGGGTGTCCAGGTATTCCGCTTCGTAGTTTTCTGCATCTAGGTGTCGGATGTGGAAGTCCAGGGTGTCCGGATGTTCCGCTCCGTAGTTTCTTGTATCTAGGTACTGGATGTGGAAGTCTAGGGTGTCGAGGTATTCCGCTTCGTAGTTTTCTGTATCTAGGTGTCGGATGTGGAAGTCCAGGGTGTCCAAGTATTCCGCTTCGTAGTTTTCTGTATCTAGGTGTCGGATGTGGAAGTCCAGGGTGTCCAGGTATTCCGCTTCGTAGTTTTCTGCATCTAGGTGTCGGATGTGGAAGTCCAGGGTGTCCAGGTATTCCGCTTCGTAGTTTTCTGCATCTAGGTGTCGGATGTGGAAGTCCAGGGTGTCCGGATGTTCCGCTCCGTAGTTTCTTGTATCTAGGTACTGGATGTGGAAGTCTAGGGTGTCCAGGTATTCCGCTTCGTAGTTTTCTGCATCTAGGTGTCGGATGTGGAAGTCCAGGGTGTCCGGATGTTCCGCTCCGTAGTTTTCTGTATCTAGGTGTCGGATGTGGAAGTCCAGGGTGTCCAGGTATTCCGCTTCGTAGTTTTCTGCATCTAGGTGTCGGATGTGGAAGTCCAGGGTGTCCAGGTATTCCGCTTCGTAGTTTTCTGCATCTAGGTGTCGGATGTGGAAGTCCAGGGTGTCCGGATGTTCCGCTCCGTAGTTTCTTGTATCTAGGTACTGGATGTGGAAGTCTAGGGTGTCCAGGTATTCCGCTTCGTAGTTTTCTGCATCTAGGTGTCGGATGTGGAAGTCCAGGGTGTCCAAGTATTCCGCTTCGTAGTTTTCTATATCTAGATGGCCGACGTGGAAGTCCAGGGTGTCCAGGTATTTCGCTTCGTAGTTTTCTGCATCTAGGTGTCGGATGTGGAAGTCCAGGGTGTCCGGATGTTCCGCTCCGTAGTTTCTTGTATCTAGGTACTGGATGTGGAAGTCTAGGGTGTCCAGGTATTCCGCTTCGTAGTTTTCTGTATCTAGGTGTCGGATGTGGAATTCCAGGGTGTCCAAGTATTCCGCTTCGTAGTTTTCTGTATCTAGGTGTCGGATGTGGAAGTCCAGGGTGTCCAGGTATTCCGCTTCGTAGTTTTCTGCATCTAGGTGTCGGATGTGGAAGTCCAGGGTGTCCGGATGTTCCGCTCCGTAGTTTCTTGTATCTAGGTACTAGATGTGGAAGTCTAGGGTGTCGAGGTATTCCGCTTCGTAGTTTTCTGTATCTAGGTGTCGGATGTGGAAGTCCAGGGTGTCCAAGTATTCCGCTTCGTAGTTTTCTGTATCTAGGTGTCGGATGTGGAAGTCCAGGGTGTCCAGGTATTCCGCTTCGTAGTTTTCTGCATCTAGGTGTCGGATGTGGAAGTCCAGGGTGTCCAGGTATTCCGCTTCGTAGTTTTCTGCATCTAGGTGTCGGATGTGGAAGTCCAGGGTGTCCGGATGTTCCGCTCCGTAGTTTCTTGTATCTAGGTACTGGATGTGGAAGTCTAGGGTGTCCAGGTATTCCGCTTCGTAGTTTTCTGCATCTAGGTGTCGGATGTGGAAGTCCAGGGTGTCCAAGTATTCCGCTTCGTAGTTTTCTATATCTAGATGGCCGACGTGGAAGTCCAGGGTGTCCAGGTATTTCGCTTCGTAGTTTTCTGCATCTAGGTGTCGGATGTGGAAGTCCAGGGTGTCCGGATGTTCCGCTCCGTAGTTTCTTGTATCTAGGTACTGGATGTGGAAGTCTAGGGTGTCCAGGTATTCCGCTTCGTAGTTTTCTGTATCTAGGTGTCGGATGTGGAATTCCAGGGTGTCCAAGTATTCCGCTTCGTAGTTTTCTGTATCTAGGTGTCGGATGTGGAAGTCCAGGGTGTCCAGGTATTCCGCTTCGTAGTTTTCTGCATCTAGGTGTCGGATGTGGAAGTCCAGGGTGTCCGGATGTTCCGCTCCGTAGTTTCTTGTATCTAGGTACTAGATGTGGAAGTCTAGGGTGTCGAGGTATTCCGCTTCGTAGTTTTCTGTATCTAGGTGTCGGATGTGGAAGTCCAGGGTGTCCAAGTATTCCGCTTCGTAGTTTTCTGTATCTAGGTGTCGGATGTGGAAGTCCAGGGTGTCCAGGTATTCCGCTTCGTAGTTTTCTGCATCTAGGTGTCGGATGTGGAAGTCCAGGGTGTCCAGGTATTCCGCTTCGTAGTTTTCTGCATCTAGGTGTCGGATGTGGAAGTCCAGGGTGTCCGGATGTTCCGCTCCGTAGTTTCTTGTATCTAGGTACTGGATGTGGAAGTCTAGGGTGTCCAGGTATTCCGCTTCGTAGTTTTCTGCATCTAGGTGTCGGATGTGGAAGTCCAGGGTGTCCGGATGTTCCGCTCCGTAGTTTTCTGTATCTAGGTGTCGGATGTGGAAGTCCAGGGTGTCCAGGTATTCCGCTTCGTAGTTTTCTGCATCTAGGTGTCGGATGTGGAAGTCCAGGGTGTCCAGGTATTCCGCTTCGTAGTTTTCTGCATCTAGGTGTCGGATGTGGAAGTCCAGGGTGTCCGGATGTTCCGCTCCGTAGTTTCTTGTATCTAGGTACTGGATGTGGAAGTCTAGGGTGTCCAGGTATTCCGCTTCGTAGTTTTCTGCATCTAGGTGTCGGATGTGGAAGTCCAGGGTGTCCAAGTATTCCGCTTCGTAGTTTTCTATATCTAGATGGCCGACGTGGAAGTCCAGGGTGTCCAGGTATTTCGCTTCGTAGTTTTCTGCATCTAGGTGTCGGATGTGGAAGTCCAGGGTGTCCGGATGTTCCGCTCCGTAGTTTCTTGTATCTAGGTACTGGATGTGGAAGTCTACGGTGTCCAGGTATTCCGCTTCGTAGTTTTCTGTATCTAGGTGTCGGATGTGGAAGTCCAGGGTGTCCAAGTATTCCGCTTCGTAGTTTTCTGTATCTAGGTGTCGGATGTGGAAGTCCAGGGTGTCCAGGTATTCCGCTTCGTAGTTTTCTGTATCTAGGTGTCGGATGTGGAAGTCCAGGGTGTCCAGGTATTCCGCTTCGTAGTTTTCTGCATCTAGGTGTCGGATGTGGAAGTCCAGGGTGTCCGGATGTTCCGCTCCGTAGTTTCTTGTATCTAGGTACTGGATGTGGAAGTCTAGGGTGTCGAGGTATTCCGCTTCGTAGTTTTCTGTATCTAGGTGTCGGATGTGGAAGTCCAGGGTGTCCAAGTATTCCGCTTCGTAGTTTTCTGTATCTAGGTGTCGGATGTGGAAGTCCAGGGTGTCCAGGTATTCCGCTTCGTAGTTTTCTGCATCTAGGTGTCGGATGTGGAAGTCCAGGGTGTCCAGGTATTCCGCTTCGTAGTTTTCTGCATCTAGGTGTCGGATGTGGAAGTCCAGGGTGTCCGGATGTTCCGCTCCGTAGTTTCTTGTATCTAGGTACTGGATGTGGAAGTCTAGGGTGTCCAGGTATTCCGCTTCGTAGTTTTCTGCATCTAGGTGTCGGATGTGGAAGTCCAGGGTGTCCGGATGTTCCGCTCCGTAGTTTTCTGTATCTAGGTGTCGGATGTGGAAGTCCAGGGTGTCCAGGTATTCCGCTTCGTAGTTTTCTGCATCTAGGTGTCGGATGTGGAAGTCCAGGGTGTCCGGATGTTCCGCTCCGTAGTTTCTTGTATCTAGGTACTGGATGTGGAAGTCTAGGGTGTCCAGCTATTCCGCTTCGTAGTTTTCTGCATCTAGGTGTCGGATGTGGAAGTCCAGGGTGTCCAAGTATTCCGCTTCGTAGTTTTCTATATCTAGATGGCCGACGTGGAAGTCCAGGGTGTCCAGGTATTTCGCTTCGTAGTTTTCTGCATCTAGGTGTCGGATGTGGAAGTCCAGGGTGTCCGGATGTTCCGCTCCGTAGTTTCTTGTATCTAGGTACTGGATGTGGAAGTCTAGGGTGTCCAGGTATTCCGCTTCGTAGTTTTCTGTATCTAGGTGTCGGATGTGGAATTCCAGGGTGTCCAAGTATTCCGCTTCGTAGTTTTCTGTATCTAGGTGTCGGATGTGGAAGTCCAGGGTGTCCAGGTATTCCGCTTCGTAGTTTTCTGCATCTAGGTGTCGGATGTGGAAGTCCAGGGTGTCCAGGTATTCCGCTTCGTAGTTTTCTGCATCTAGGTGTCGGATGTGGAAGTCCAGGGTGTCCGGATGTTCCGCTCCGTAGTTTCTTGTATCTAGGTACTGGATGTGGAAGTCTAGGGTGTCCAGGTATTCCGCTTCGTAGTTTTCTGCATCTAGGTGTCGGATGTGGAAGTCCAGGGTGTCCGGATGTTCCGCTCCGTAGTTTTCTGTATCTAGGTGTCGGATGTGGAAGTCCAGGGTGTCCAGGTATTCCGCTTCGTAGTTTTCTGCATCTAGGTGTCGGATGTGGAAGTCCAGGGTGTCCAGGTATTCCGCTTCGTAGTTTTCTGCATCTAGGTGTCGGATGTGGAAGTCCAGGGTGTCCGGATGTTCCGCTCCGTAGTTTCTTGTATCTAGGTACTGGATGTGGAAGTCTAGGGTGTCCAGGTATTCCGCTTCGTAGTTTTCTGCATCTAGGTGTCGGATGTGGAAGTCCAGGGTGTCCAAGTATTCCGCTTCGTAGTTTTCTATATCTAGATGGCCGACGTGGAAGTCCAGGGTGTCCAGGTATTTCGCTTCGTAGTTTTCTGCATCTAGGTGTCGGATGTGGAAGTCCAGGGTGTCCGGATGTTCCGCTCCGTAGTTTCTTGTATCTAGGTACTGGATGTGGAAGTCTACGGTGTCCAGGTATTCCGCTTCGTAGTTTTCTGTATCTAGGTGTCGGATGTGGAAGTCCAGGGTGTCCAAGTATTCCGCTTCGTAGTTTTCTGTATCTAGGTGTCGGATGTGGAAGTCCAGGGTGTCCAGGTATTCCGCTTCGTAGTTTTCTGTATCTAGGTGTCGGATGTGGAAGTCCAGGGTGTCCAGGTATTCCGCTTCGTAGTTTTCTGCATCTAGGTGTCGGATGTGGAAGTCCAGGGTGTCCGGATGTTCCGCTCCGTAGTTTCTTGTATCTAGGTACTGGATGTGGAAGTCTAGGGTGTCGAGGTATTCCGCTTCGTAGTTTTCTGTATCTAGGTGTCGGATGTGGAAGTCCAGGGTGTCCAAGTATTCCGCTTCGTAGTTTTCTGTATCTAGGTGTCGGATGTGGAAGTCCAGGGTGTCCAGGTATTCCGCTTCGTAGTTTTCTGCATCTAGGTGTCGGATGTGGAAGTCCAGGGTGTCCAGGTATTCCGCTTCGTAGTTTTCTGCATCTAGGTGTCGGATGTGGAAGTCCAGGGTGTCCGGATGTTCCGCTCCGTAGTTTCTTGTATCTAGGTACTGGATGTGGAAGTCTAGGGTGTCCAGGTATTCCGCTTCGTAGTTTTCTGCATCTAGGTGTCGGATGTGGAAGTCCAGGGTGTCCGGATGTTCCGCTCCGTAGTTTTCTGTATCTAGGTGTCGGATGTGGAAGTCCAGGGTGTCCAGGTATTCCGCTTCGTAGTTTTCTGCATCTAGGTGTCGGATGTGGAAGTCCAGGGTGTCCGGATGTTCCGCTCCGTAGTTTCTTGTATCTAGGTACTGGATGTGGAAGTCTAGGGTGTCCAGCTATTCCGCTTCGTAGTTTTCTGCATCTAGGTGTCGGATGTGGAAGTCCAGGGTGTCCAAGTATTCCGCTTCGTAGTTTTCTATATCTAGATGGCCGACGTGGAAGTCCAGGGTGTCCAGGTATTTCGCTTCGTAGTTTTCTGCATCTAGGTGTCGGATGTGGAAGTCCAGGGTGTCCGGATGTTCCGCTCCGTAGTTTCTTGTATCTAGGTACTGGATGTGGAAGTCTAGGGTGTCCAGGTATTCCGCTTCGTAGTTTTCTGTATCTAGGTGTCGGATGTGGAATTCCAGGGTGTCCAAGTATTCCGCTTCGTAGTTTTCTGTATCTAGGTGTCGGATGTGGAAGTCCAGGGTGTCCAGGTATTCCGCTTCGTAGTTTTCTGCATCTAGGTGTCGGATGTGGAAGTCCAGGGTGTCCAGGTATTCCGCTTCGTAGTTTTCTGCATCTAGGTGTCGGATGTGGAAGTCCAGGGTGTCCGGATGTTCCGCTCCGTAGTTTCTTGTATCTAGGTACTGGATGTGGAAGTCTAGGGTGTCCAGGTATTCCGCTTCGTAGTTTTCTGCATCTAGGTGTCGGATGTGGAAGTCCAGGGTGTCCGGATGTTCCGCTCCGTAGTTTTCTGTATCTAGGTGTCGGATGTGGAAGTCCAGGGTGTCCAGGTATTCCGCTTCGTAGTTTTCTGCATCTAGGTGTCGGATGTGGAAGTCCAGGGTGTCCAGGTATTCCGCTTCGTAGTTTTCTGCATCTAGGTGTCGGATGTGGAAGTCCAGGGTGTCCGGATGTTCCGCTCCGTAGTTTCTTGTATCTAGGTACTGGATGTGGAAGTCTAGGGTGTCCAGGTATTCCGCTTCGTAGTTTTCTGCATCTAGGTGTCGGATGTGGAAGTCCAGGGTGTCCAAGTATTCCGCTTCGTAGTTTTCTATATCTAGATGGCCGACGTGGAAGTCCAGGGTGTCCAGGTATTTCGCTTCGTAGTTTTCTGCATCTAGGTGTCGGATGTGGAAGTCCAGGGTGTCCGGATGTTCCGCTCCGTAGTTTCTTGTATCTAGGTACTGGATGTGGAAGTCTACGGTGTCCAGGTATTCCGCTTCGTAGTTTTCTGTATCTAGGTGTCGGATGTGGAAGTCCAGGGTGTCCAAGTATTCCGCTTCGTAGTTTTCTGTATCTAGGTGTCGGATGTGGAAGTCCAGGGTGTCCAGGTATTCCGCTTCGTAGTTTTCTGTATCTAGGTGTCGGATGTGGAAGTCCAGGGTGTCCAGGTATTCCGCTTCGTAGTTTTCTGCATCTAGGTGTCGGATGTGGAAGTCCAGGGTGTCCGGATGTTCCGCTCCGTAGTTTCTTGTATCTAGGTACTGGATGTGGAAGTCTAGGGTGTCGAGGTATTCCGCTTCGTAGTTTTCTGTATCTAGGTGTCGGATGTGGAAGTCCAGGGTGTCCAAGTATTCCGCTTCGTAGTTTTCTGTATCTAGGTGTCGGATGTGGAAGTCCAGGGTGTCCAGGTATTCCGCTTCGTAGTTTTCTGCATCTAGGTGTCGGATGTGGAAGTCCAGGGTGTCCAGGTATTCCGCTTCGTAGTTTTCTGCATCTAGGTGTCGGATGTGGAAGTCCAGGGTGTCCGGATGTTCCGCTCCGTAGTTTCTTGTATCTAGGTACTGGATGTGGAAGTCTAGGGTGTCCAGGTATTCCGCTTCGTAGTTTTCTGCATCTAGGTGTCGGATGTGGAAGTCCAGGGTGTCCGGATGTTCCGCTCCGTAGTTTTCTGTATCTAGGTGTCGGATGTGGAAGTCCAGGGTGTCCAGGTATTCCGCTTCGTAGTTTTCTGCATCTAGGTGTCGGATGTGGAAGTCCAGGGTGTCCGGATGTTCCGCTCCGTAGTTTCTTGTATCTAGGTACTGGATGTGGAAGTCTAGGGTGTCCAGCTATTCCGCTTCGTAGTTTTCTGCATCTAGGTGTCGGATGTGGAAGTCCAGGGTGTCCAAGTATTCCGCTTCGTAGTTTTCTATATCTAGATGGCCGACGTGGAAGTCCAGGGTGTCCAGGTATTTCGCTTCGTAGTTTTCTGCATCTAGGTGTCGGATGTGGAAGTCCAGGGTGTCCGGATGTTCCGCTCCGTAGTTTCTTGTATCTAGGTACTGGATGTGGAAGTCTAGGGTGTCCAGGTATTCCGCTTCGTAGTTTTCTGTATCTAGGTGTCGGATGTGGAATTCCAGGGTGTCCAAGTATTCCGCTTCGTAGTTTTCTGTATCTAGGTGTCGGATGTGGAAGTCCAGGGTGTCCAGGTATTCCGCTTCGTAGTTTTCTGCATCTAGGTGTCGGATGTGGAAGTCCAGGGTGTCCGGATGTTCCGCTCCGTAGTTTCTTGTATCTAGGTACTGGATGTGGAAGTCTAGGGTGTCGAGGTATTCCGCTTCGTAGTTTTCTGTATCTAGGTGTCGGATGTGGAAGTCCAGGGTGTCCAAGTATTCCGCTTCGTAGTTTTCTGTATCTAGGTGTCGGATGTGGAAGTCCAGGGTGTCCAGGTATTCCGCTTCGTAGTTTTCTGCATCTAGGTGTCGGATGTGGAAGTCCAGGGTGTCCAGGTATTCCGCTTCGTAGTTTTCTGCATCTAGGTGTCGGATGTGGAAGTCCAGGGTGTCCGGATGTTCCGCTCCGTAGTTTCTTGTATCTAGGTACTGGATGTGGAAGTCTAGGGTGTCCAGGTATTCCGCTTCGTAGTTTTCTGCATCTAGGTGTCGGATGTGGAAGTCCAGGGTGTCCGGATGTTCCGCTCCGTAGTTTTCTGTATCTAGGTGTCGGATGTGGAAGTCCAGGGTGTCCAGGTATTCCGCTTCGTAGTTTTCTGCATCTAGGTGTCGGATGTGGAAGTCCAGGGTGTCCAGGTATTCCGCTTCGTAGTTTTCTGTATCTAGGACTTCCACATCCGACACCTAGATGCAGAAAACTACGAAGCGGAATACCTGGACACCCTGGACTTCCACATCCGACACCTAGATACAGAAAACTACGAAGCGGAATACTTGGACACCCTGGAATTCCACATCCGACACCTAGATACAGAAAACTACGAAGCGGAATACCTGGACACCCTAGACTTCCACATCCAGTACCTAGATACAAGAAACTACGGAGCGGAACATCCGGACACCCTGGACTTCCACATCCGACACATAGATGCAGAAAACTACGAAGCGGAATACCTGGACACCCTGGACTTTCACATCCGACACCTAGATACAGAAAACTACGAAGCGGAATACTTGGACACCCTGGACTTCCACATCCGACACCTAGATACAGAAAACTACGAAGCGGAATACCTGGACACCCTAGACTTCCACATCCAGTACCTAGATACAAGAAACTACGGAGCGGAACATCCGGACACCCTGGACTTCCACATCCGACACCTAGATGCAGAAAACTACGAAGCGAAATACCTGGACACCCTGGACTTCCACGTCGGCCATCTAGATATAGAAAACTACGAAGCGGAATACTTGGACACCCTGGACTTCCACATCCGACACCTAGATGCAGAAAACTACGAAGCGGAATAGCTGGACACCCTAGACTTCCACATCCAGTACCTAGATACAAGAAACTACGGAGCGGAACATCCGGACACCCTGGACTTCCACATCCGACACCTAGATGCAGAAAACTACGAAGCGGAATACCTGGACACCCTGGACTTCCACATCCGACACCTAGATACAGAAAACTACGAAGCGGAATACTTGGACACCCTGGACTTCCACATCCGACACCTAGATACAGAAAACTACGAAGCGGAATACCTCGACACCCTAGACTTCCACATCCAGTACCTAGATACAAGAAACTACGGAGCGGAACATCCGGACACCCTGGACTTCCACATCCGACACCTAGATGCAGAAAACTACGAAGCGGAATACTTGGACACCCTGGACTTCCACATCCGACACCTAGATACAGAAAACTACGAAGCGGAATACCTGGACACCCTAGACTTCCACATCCAGTACCTAGATACAAGAAACTACGGAGCGGAACATCCGGACACCCTGGACTTCCACATCCGACACCTAGATGCAGAAAACTACGAAGCGAAATACCTGGACACCCTGGACTTCCACGTCGGCCATCTAGATATAGAAAACTACGAAGCGGAATACTTGGACACCCTGGACTTCCACATCCGACACCTAGATGCAGAAAACTACGAAGCGGAATAGCTGGACACCCTAGACTTCCACATCCAGTACCTAGATACAAGAAACTACGGAGCGGAACATCCGGACACCCTGGACTTCCACATCCGACACCTAGATGCAGAAAACTACGAAGCGGAATACCTGGACACCCTGGACTTCCACATCCGAAGTCCAGGGTGTCCAGGTATTCCGCTTCGTAGTTTTCTGCATCTAGGTGTCGGATGTGGAAGTCCAGGGTGTCCGGATGTTCCGCTCCGTAGTTTCTTGTATCTAGGTACTGGATGTGGAAGTCTAGGGTGTCCAGCTATTCCGCTTCGTAGTTTTCTGCATCTAGGTGTCGGATGT
The DNA here is from genome assembly GCA_963971525.1 of Cephus spinipes. NCBI lineage: Eukaryota > Metazoa > Arthropoda > Insecta > Hymenoptera > Cephidae > Cephus > Cephus spinipes. The sequence continues at coordinate 8,885,230 of OZ020578.1, read as the reverse complement.
GGAAGTCCAGGGTGTCCGGATGTTCCGCTCCGTAGTTTTCTGTATCTAGGTGTCGGATGTGGAAGTCCAGGGTGTCCAGGTATTCCGCTTCGTAGTTTTCTGCATCTAGGTGTCGGATGTGGAAGTCCAGGGTGTCCAGGTATTCCGCTTCGTAGTTTTCTGCATCTAGGTGTCGGATGTGGAAGTCCAGGGTGTCCGGATGTTCCGCTCCGTAGTTTCTTGTATCTAGGTACTGGATGAGGAATTCCAGGGTATCCAGGTACTCCGCTTCGTAGTTTTCTGTATCTAGGTGTCGGATGTGGAAGTCCAAGGTGTCCAGGTATTCCGCTCCGTAGTTTCTTGTATCTAGGTACTGGATGTGGAAGTCCAGGGTGTCCAGGTTTTCCGCTCCGTAGTTTCTTGTATCTAGGTACTGGATGTGGAAGTCTAGGGTGTCCAGGTATTCCGCTTCGTAGTTTTCTGTATCTAGGTGTCGGATGTGGAAGTCCAGGGTGTCCGGATGTTCCGCTCCGTAGTTTCTTGTATCTAGGTACTGGATGTGGAAGTCTAGGGTGTCCAGGTATTCCGCTTCGTAGTTTTCTGTATCTAGGTGTCGGATGTGGAAGTCCAGGGTGTCCAAGTATTCCGCTTCGTAGTTTTCTGTATCTAGGTGTCGGATGTGGAAGTCCAGGGTGTCCAGGTATTCCGCTTCGTAGTTTTCTACATCTAGGTGTCGGATGTGGAAGTCCAGGGTGGCCGGATGTTCCGCTCCGTAGTTTCTTGTATCTAGGTACTGGATGTGGAAGTCTAGGGTGTCCAGGTATTCCGCTTCGTAGTTTTCTGCATCTAGGTGTCGGATGTGGAAGTCCAGGGTGTCCGGATGTTCCGCTCCGTAGTTTCTTGTATCTAGGTACTGGATGTGGAAGTCTAGGGTGTCCAGGTATTCCGCTTCGTAGTTTTCTGCATCTAGGTGTCGGATGTGGAAGTCCAGGGTGTCCAAGTATTCCGCTTCGTAGTTTTCTATATCTAGATGGCCGACGTGGAAGTCCAGGGTGTCCAGGTATTTCGCTTCGTAGTTTTCTGCATCTAGGTGTCGGATGTGGAAGTCCAGGGTGTCCGGATGTTCCGCTCCGTAGTTTCTTGTATCTAGGTACTGGATGTGGAAGTCTAGGGTGTCCAGGTATTCCGCTTCGTAGTTTTCTGTATCTAGGTGTCGGATGTGGAAGTCCAGGGTGTCCAAGTATTCCGCTTCGTAGTTTTCTGTATCTAGGTGTCGGATGTGGAAGTCCAGGGTGTCCAGGTATTCCGCTTCGTAGTTTTCTACATCTAGGTGTCGGATGTGGAAGTCCAGGGTGGCCGGATGTTCCGCTCCGTAGTTTCTTGTATCTAGGTACTGGATGTGGAAGTCTAGGGTGTCCAGGTATTCCGCTTCGTAGTTTTCTGCATCTAGGTGTCGGATGTGGAAGTCCAGGGTGTCCGGATGTTCCGCTCCGTAGTTTCTTGTATCTAGGTACTGGATGTGGAAGTCTAGGGTGTCCAGGTATTCCGCTTCGTAGTTTTCTGCATCTAGGTGTCGGATGTGGAAGTCCAGGGTGTCCGGATGTTCCGCTCCGTAGTTTCTTGTATCTAGGTACTGGATGAGGAATTCCAGGGTATCCAGGTACTCCGCTTCGTAGTTTTCTGTATCTAGGTGTCGGATGTGGAAGTCCAAGGTGTCCAGGTATTCCGCTCCGTAGTTTCTTGTATCTAGGTACTGGATGTGGAAGTCCAGGGTGTCCAGGTTTTCCGCTCCGTAGTTTCTTGTATCTAGGTACTGGATGTGGAAGTCCAGGGTGTCCAGGTTTTCCGCTCCGTAGTTTCTTGTATCTAGGTACTGGATGTGGAAGTCTAGGGTGTCCAGGTATTCCGCTTCGTAGTTTTCTGTATCTAGGTGTCGGATGTGGAAGTCCAGGGTGTCCGGATGTTCCGCTCCGTAGTTTCTTGTATCTAGGTACTGGATGTGGAAGTCTAGGGTGTCCAGGTATTCCGCTTCGTAGTTTTCTGTATCTAGGTGTCGGATGTGGAAGTCCAGGGTGTCCAAGTATTCCGCTTCGTAGTTTTCTGTATCTAGGTGTCGGATGTGGAAGTCCAGGGTGTCCAGGTATTCCGCTTCGTAGTTTTCTACATCTAGGTGTCGGATGTGGAAGTCCAGGGTGGCCGGATGTTCCGCTCCGTAGTTTCTTGTATCTAGGTACTGGATGTGGAAGTCTAGGGTGTCCAGGTATTCCGCTTCGTAGTTTTCTGCATCTAGGTGTCGGATGTGGAAGTCCAGGGTGTCCAGGTATTCCGCTTCGTAGTTTTCTGCATCTAGGTGTCGGATGTGGAAGTCCAGGGTGTCCAAGTATTCCGCTTCGTAGTTTTCTATATCTAGATGGCCGACGTGGAAGTCCAGGGTGTCCAGGTATTTCGCTTCGTAGTTTTCTGCATCTAGGTGTCGGATGTGGAAGTCCAGGGTGTCCGGATGTTCCGCTCCGTAGTTTCTTGTATCTAGGTACTGGATGTGGAAGTCTAGGGTGTCCAGGTATTCCGCTTCGTAGTTTTCTGTATCTAGGTGTCGGATGTGGAAGTCCAGGGTGTCCAAGTATTCCGCTTCGTAGTTTTCTGTATCTAGGTGTCGGATGTGGAAGTCCAGGGTGTCCAGGTATTCCGCTTCGTAGTTTTCTACATCTAGGTGTCGGATGTGGAAGTCCAGGGTGGCCGGATGTTCCGCTCCGTAGTTTCTTGTATCTAGGTACTGGATGTGGAAGTCTAGGGTGTCCAGGTATTCCGCTTCGTAGTTTTCTGCATCTAGGTGTCGGATGTGGAAGTCCAGGGTGTCCGGATGTTCCGCTCCGTAGTTTCTTGTATCTAGGTACTGGATGTGGAAGTCTAGGGTGTCCAGGTATTCCGCTTCGTAGTTTTCTGCATCTAGGTGTCGGATGTGGAAGTCCAGGGTGTCCGGATGTTCCGCTCCGTAGTTTCTTGTATCTAGGTACTGGATGAGGAATTCCAGGGTATCCAGGTACTCCGCTTCGTAGTTTTCTGTATCTAGGTGTCGGATGTGGAAGTCCAAGGTGTCCAGGTATTCCGCTCCGTAGTTTCTTGTATCTAGGTACTGGATGTGGAAGTCCAGGGTGTCCAGGTTTTCCGCTCCGTAGTTTCTTGTATCTAGGTACTGGATGTGGAAGTCCAGGGTGTCCAGGTATTCCGCTTCGTAGTTTCTTGTATCTAGGTACTGGATGTGGAATTCCAGGGTATCCAGACATTCCCCTTCGTAGTTTTCTGTATCTAGGTGTCGGATGTGGAAGTTCAGGGTGTCCAGGTATTCCGCTCCGTAGTTTCTTGTATCTAGGTACTGGATGTGGAATTCCAGGGTATCCAGACATTCCCCTTCGTAGTTTTCTGCATCTAGGTGTCGTATGTGGAAGTCCAGGGTGTCCGGATGTTCCGCTCCGTAGTTTCTTGTATCTAGGTGTCGGATGTGGAAGTTCAGGGTGTCCAGGTATTCCGCTCCGTAGTTTCCTGTGTCCAGGTGTTGGATGTGGAAGTCCAGGGTTTTCCGCTCCGTAGTTTCTTGTACCTAAGTGTAGGACGCAGAAGTCCAGAAAAGTGTGCAACAAGCTGTGGCGCTTCGCTCAAACTATAGTATCCTCTTTGATGTTCGCACGGCCTAAGGTACAAGGCCTGAAATAATCCAGCATACTCTCCTCTCTTACATTTACCACACGGCTTCAACAAGCTGGACACCATTAACGACGCTTATATGCATTGAAGATTACATTTTCTTTAAAAATTTGTATATGTCTTTATGTATTTCTAGAAAAAAGGACTTACAAATTAAATTTATATGCCATTAAACATTTTCGACACCGCAATATATTTTTCTGATTAGCAACATCATAATGCATTTACATTTTATATCTGTGACAATATAGATTTCAGTGCTTAGAGCGTCTATGTTCCGTTGAACAACAAAAACTTGTGATATCCCCCAAAAAACACTTACGTGTAAAAAACTACGCCAAGTACAGGTGTGCTGTGTATTCCTCTAATAAAAAGTATTGATATCAGATTATTGAGGCCAAGTACATAAGTCACTACATGTTTGCCTATTATATGATCTAGCACTGGTCCATCATTTTAATTGTATTTTCAAAATTTCCTATAACGTTTTCACTACTCTTTTACATTACTACTGTTTCTCGTAGTTGATTATGAATTAATGGTTATTTAATAATTAATAAAACTTTAGCTGATTCCTTATCGAGTACTACTTGGCGGGTCCATGCCAAAAATTCCAAAGTATTTACTTTGAACGTACTAATAGTATCCTAAAATTATATGTTTGTTATTAAGATTTTACCATGATTATTATTAACGAGTTATCGTTAATAAGCTCTATATAGAAAGTTGACATTGGGTTTGAGTTTAATGACTGGCATTATGAATGCAAATTTATATCAAGAATTGCACGGACCCGCCAAGTAGTACTCGATAAGGAATCAGCTAAAGTTTTATTAATTATTAAATAACCATTAATTCATAATCAACTACGAGAAACAGTAGTAATGTAAAAGAGTAGTGAAAACGTTATAGGAAATTTTGAAAATACAATTAAAATGATGGACCAGTGCTAGATCATATAATAGGCAAACATGTAGTGACTTATGTACTTGGCCTCAATAATCTGATATCAATACTTTTTATTAGAGGAATACACAGCACACCTGTACTTGGCGTAGTTTTTTACACGTAAGTGTTTTTTGGGGGATAAGTTATATCAATAAGGAGGCGAAGTGACTCACATTAGGGATATCTACACAGTGAAAGATTAATTATAATAGAGCAGAAATGTAAACAGTGTATAAATTAATTGAGATAGCTGACGCAGGAGTCGAGTAAACATGAACATCAGTGCGTAACGGCGGGCACTATTGATGGTAGCAAAAACTGGTGCAAACGTGCCATAAAAGTGCGCTGGGTGGCTGAGTTTCTGACCTCGTTTGGAAGCGAGTTCCAGAATAAAGCAGCAGAAACATGGAAGGAGTGCCTAAAAAACTCAGTGCGATGAATAGGAACGATGAGGTCATTAGCTCGTCGCGCCGTGCGCACTCCCGACGCGTACGCAGATCTAAGTGATGTCGCCAGATAAGTAGGAGAGCCCGTATTTATTACCTGATATATTAAAAGGCCCAGGTACTTAAGACGGCGCGACCTGACCGTAAGCCATCCTAGCTCCGCGTAATACGGGGAGATATGTTCATCTCTTTTCGCATCAAAAATGAAACGAACGCAGGAATTAAGAGCTACCTGGACTCTATTGAGGTTTGACGCTGCAGCTGTTCCATATATAATGAGGCAATAGTCAATAACAGGAAATATCATGGAAGATACAAGCAGCTTTCTCAGTTCAGTATTGAGTGAGTTACGATTAGTCTTTAGCAGGTAGAGGATCCTCGCAATTTGATTACATACATTCGTCGTGTGTACATTCGAAGAGAGAGCACTATCAACTGTCAGTCCGAGATTCCGAGTCGACGTGGAGTAAGGAATTCGCGTGCCATCGGCGGAGAGATAAGGTAAGTAATCAAAATCTATCTGGTTGATGTACCTTGCACTACCCAGAATCATGCAGCGAGTCTTAGACGGATTGACGGATAGACAGTTTGACACTGCCCATTCACAGATGGAGTCGATGTCCCGCTGGACGAGGACAAGCGCGCTAGCGAGGTCGCACGGCTTAATGTGTAGGTATATTTGCAGGTCATCAGCATACAGCATATGGTCGCAGTTTACAATGACTTCAGGAAGATCTCTAATGTATAATGAGAAAAGAGAAGGACCAAGCACGGAGCCTTGCGGCACACCCGATGTGACCGGCAGATAGTTGGAAATGGCACCATTACGGCCAATCACAGCCTGCGACCTGCCCTGCAAGTAGGAGGCGAACCAAGAGGTAACAGAAAAGGAAAAGCCCGCAGATTTCATGACGTCAAGCAGCCTACGATGACAGATGGAATCGAAGGCTTCGCTAAAATCGAACAAGACCAGTATGGTAACCATGCGCGCATCGGCCGCGAATCTGATGTCGTCGATGACGCGTATTAGAGCTGTCTGAGTGCTGTGACCTACACGGAAGGCAGACTGACGCGGCCCGAACCTTCCCCTACGGCCTAGAAATTTAACCATTTGCTCGTTCACAATTCGCTCCAGAGGCTTTGACATGGCGCAGAGGAGAGAAATAGGACGCCAATCAGATGGAGACTCCGGACGGCCTCGACCTTTAGGAATAGGACGTATCCAGGATCGCTTCCAGGGAGAAGGGTAAGTAGAGGTAGCGAGAGAGCGGTTTATTAGGTCCAGGAGGAATGGAAAGACTACATCCAGACTAAGGAGCAACTGATCATGGGGGAGTCTATCCGGGCCCATGGCCCGGGATCCTTTGCCCCTCAGCACCCGAACTAGATCCTGCGCTTCGAGATATTGGAAATAGAATTTGTTATCCTGATACCCATCCAGCGAGGGGGTGACGAGATATGGGTCAGTGTCCCCGATGTGTGTATGAAAGCAGTCCGCGAAGTACTGATTCAGCGAGTCAAGAGTTATGTTGATGTGCAGTGAGTGCGGAGCGGATTCTATGAAACCTAGACGCCTAAATAGCTTCCAGATGGTGCCAGAATCACGAGCAGACGATAGCACAGTCTTGTTAAACTTAACTCTTTCACGCTTAATGAGAGCTTGCGTCCTGTTATGTTGAGCCCGAAAAAGGTTGACGTCACTGTGCGACCGGGAGCGAATGTACCTTCTATGAAGTCTATTTCGAACGGCCATAGAGTGTCGGATTTCCTTGGTCATCCATGGGGATGGCTTACGGCGTGGAACAAAAGACTGGACAGGCGCAAATTCGTCAAAGGCCCCCGTGAGGCACTGCTCAAGTGCAGACACCTGTTCATTGACAGTCGGTTCCGCAAGAAACGACAGCCAGTTATATTCCTCGAGGCGATTTAAGAAGGCCTCGTGGTTAAAGGTCCGAAAGTCGCGATAAACGATAACCTCCACAGGGGCCTCGGGGAGTCGCAATAGATAATCGATGCAGATCAGATCATGACCTGATAACAAAGGGACAGGATACTGTCCTGACGAAATGATTTTGGTGGGATGGTCAGCCATGCAGAGATCGATCCATGTGTGTGCCTCGCGAATGTGATGTGTGGAAAAAAACTGAACAAGATGCAAATCGTTGCTTGTGACAAACGACCTTATTTGTGAGCTGTCAAAGGATGAGGTAAGTAGATCCGTATTGAAATCGCCAACTATAACTATATTCTTATAGAGAGGTGAGAGACGCGAGAAGGTAGCCTCAAAGTCTGAGAAGTGGCCGGCATGTGGCGGACGGTAGACTGTTGCGATTAGGACCCGCGGCTCACCAGAAACGCCGGCATCAATGAACAAGTATTCAGGGCGCACAAGGTTTCCGCAGTCAGACATCGCCACTACAGACGCGTTGATGGATGAATGTACATAGACAGCTACACCTCCTCCTCCTCGTCCTGTCCTGTCGCACCGAAAAAGAGTGTAGTCACATAAGGTAACTACCAGGTCAGGGATAAACGGTTTCAGCCATGATCCTGAAACAGTAATAATATGGAAGAAATTTTGCAAGAAGTGATGTTGAAACTCAGCAATATGCGCAGAGAGCGATTGTGCGTTGACATGGTAGATTTTAAGGTTTCCGGTGGGTACAGGTGACGAGAGAGCAGGAGGCGAAGTCGCAAGTCACGCGGTGATCCTGGCGAGGTCATCATTGTGGAGAATCCTGATGGGGGAAGAAGTGCCATCCTTCCGCACGAAGATTATTCCTCGACGAACCTACACCTTGGAAGAACGAAGAGGTTTGGCGACAGCGCGTGCCTCAGCAAGAAGATTGAGCGTGTAGGCTGAGAGACGCTCGTTGACGTAGACCTTGGTGTTGGGCAGCGAAGGCAGGACTTCCGAGGCAGTGAGTAGTGGCTTCTTCCGCTTTTGGTCTATCCAGGCATCACGGATGAATGCAGACGAGAACCGCACAACTAGCGAAGGTGCCGCATCAGGTTTAGGTAAGAGGCGATAGACGTCCACGATGTCAGTTTGACCAGCCGGGGCCTGTAGAGCCGTACCAAGTTTCTTTACCAGATCAGTG
>OZ020578.1:8832859-8876854 GCA_963971525.1 Cephus spinipes | reverse complement strand
GAGGTTGTTTTTGAGAGAGACGCTCAATCCTGGCGTGGTGAGAGGTCGTGCTTTCCGCATTCGGAGGGTTTTCTAGGAGTTGCTGTCCCATTTGGTCCAATCGTTGACCCAGTGAGGCATTCACTTCCTCTAATGCCTGACAACGGGCAACAAGTGTCAGTGTTGGAAGATTCTAAGGCGCTGCATCTGGTATTTATGGTTGCAATGTCATGGGAGAGCTTGTTAACTGTAGCGGCTAGGTTCTCGGTGGTTGTAGTAAGTTCAGCCACCATGCCTTTTATGACATGCAGTTCTCTGAGTTCGCCAAGCTTAATCCGTACATCTCGTAGGACCTCTGCCATAGACAGAACCTCAGAAGGAGTGAGAGATGACCCCGAAGTGCGACTACCAGCCGAAGCCTGGGCAGAAGTCGAGTTACGAGACATTTCGGGAGGAGGAGCGACAGACTCTCGACGGCCTTGAAAAGTGAAGGGCGAGGCTACCGAATGCGACTCAGTGCATAGAAGACAGAGGAAGTCACCAGCCCCTAGACCCCTGCGCAGGGAACACTTAGGATGGACCTAAGCATTACACCCGAAACCCTTGCACTTAATTCCAGTTACACTAGCCAGATACTTTTTGCATGTGTCACACTTCGGAGGTGACATCTGATAACAGGCACGTCGGTAATTTAGAAGCTTTAGTCATCAAGTTATTGGCAGTTGGTCAATCTCCGTCGAGTTGGTAATGAAGATTATTGATTATATTGTTTATATACTCAGGATGCCCGCGCTAAGGAGAGATAAGACAAACACGCAGGTAATGTCAAAATGTCAGTGATACCAGCTGGCAACTGTCATTTCAAACTGCCAGCCAAAAATTTGTCCACTTCGTCACTTTACACCACCACTTCACGGTAAGATTAAAATAATAAGAGCTTCTTTAGCACTCTCACACACTATAAATTAATCAAGGTATTCCCAGGTGTGAGTCAATGCACCAAGACAGCAGACGTGGAAACTTAAACGGGGAGGGACTGAGGAGAGACACACGTCGTAGTTATTTCAGTGCACAACACCACAGAATTTAAAAGCATAAGTGCAATGGAGCAAGCAGGTTACCGCGGAAACTCACACGATCCGCACGCACAAAAAAAGAAAAAAAAAACACGAGAAAAAACTAAGAATATCTATAGTAATCAAGAAATTCTTCAGAGAGACTGAACTAAGCGGCCACACTTGGCAGCCATCACGGCAAAGAGAGGAGAGAGAGAGAGAGAGAGAGAGAGAGAGAGAGAGAGAGAGAGAGAGAGAGAGAGAGAGAAAGAGAGAGAGAGAGAGAGAGAGAGAGAGAGCGAGAGAGCGAGAGAGCGAGAGAGCGAGAGAGAGAGAGAGAGAGAGAGAGAGAGAGAGAGAGAGAGAGCGAGAGAGAGAGAGAGCGAGAGAGCGAGAGAGCGAGAGAGAGAGAGAGAGAGAGAGAGAGAGAGAGAGAGCGAGAGAGCGAGAGAGCGAGAGAGAGAGGGGGGGGGGCGAAGACCCGGAACACTGCGACATGTACGTAATCTCACGATTAACAGCCGCACCGAATTGACGCCCGACAGACACATTACCACACACCTCATCCACACATCCCTGTCGTAGGTTAAGACACGCACACTTAGACTAAGCTAGATTTAAGTTGTACATAATAATTAGTAATAAAATCTTTCCGTTATTATACAACTCTCGTGGTTTCCCCCATTCCTCCCTCACTATCGCAACATGTAGGAAATGGGCGAAAAACAGAGCTATACCGGTAGGTCCGCAAGGCAACCTAACATTTTCGTCGAGTGTAGATTGAAATTAGCATAAATAACGTGTATTAATTCCCTTCAGGGTTTGTATTTTGTATTTTACAAGAAGTGGTTTTTCCCGTAAGGGAACCGACCGAAATATCAACGATGGCCCTGGCTACGGCGGATTAACCCAGCGAATGCGCACCACGGCACTGACATCACGTAACCAACAGAAGAAGTGCCAGCACAATCGTAGAGCACCACTGAAGGAAGTTGCCTACGTAATAAAACACCGCAAGATTCTTTGGGATCCTGAATGGATCAGGGGTTGCAGTGGTGGTTTGGAGCGGCGCAACGAGGGTTACGGCGCGGATGTGATTCCCGCCCCGTCAATAAACACTACAATCGCCCAGAAGAGGAGAAGATGCTGGGATCTATTTTTCTAGGATCGAAGAGAACAATTGAAGATCGCGCGCGAATTGGGCGATGTAGGGAATAGCACAAATTTGATTGGGCTCAAGGGTGATATTTCTTTGCGCCACTAGGGCACGTTTGGGGACGAGCGTTCTGGTAGCATCACTTGTGGTGTAACTAAACGAACATGAGGAGTGTAATCCACGCGTTTCTGTAGTAAGAAAATAGTGAGAGAAAGAGTGTGATATAGGTAGGGAAGAACTAGAGGAGTTAGAGAGGGCGATACAGGGTGAGTGACGCTACCGAATCATAAGAATTTTGTACTTGATCGAGATAAACGGGATCGTAAGTTTAGCTGCTGGACCAGACAATGGATCCAGACAGCACATGTCGCCTTTCGCTTGCACGATCGCTGACATCTGATGCTCGTTAATACAGTGGTTATCTGGAGTGTCCGTTATCTCACATTAAAGGTCCGTCTATAGTTTTTGGTTTGTTATTAATGAAGCATGCCAAATTATATTGCATTCGAAATTTCCTGTTCAGTCCACGCTACGCTATGATACTTCTACTTCTAATGATACTTCTTTCCGGCGATAAAATCGTAGATTGTGTGAAGGCAGCAAGGGGATAGCGTCTATGCTGACTGCTATTTTCAGTGGGTGGGTTTCAACTGGGTTTTCGGAACTGATTCCGGCTTCGAGATTATTCATAACGGGATAGAATAAGCGCGCTTAGAAAATCTGGAAAGATCTATTATAGATTCCCAGTGGGGAATCTTCGGGATCTGTATAGTAGATTTCCTGACGGGAGGTCAAGATTAGTTATTGTTGCGAAGCGTAGAATGGTACATATTGTGGACAAGACCGGAAATAGGCCATTTGTTAGCGAGTTTAGTGAATATTGTGGTATTTAGAAAATTGCGTGTATATTGCACAAGGTGCGTGTTGTTTCCGGAAGCGTCCGGATTTCAAGATATTGCCGTTGTTCCTTATCGTACTCTCCTTATAATCATTATATTCATTTTCCTTGTTTTTAATAAATCGGGTCCGTCTGTGCGTTCCGTAGTGTCAAATCAAGCCTCTAGTCTATTTGAATTTTAGAATTTTGTGTCGTTCTAGTGTTATTAACAATTTCAGCTGTCAGTTATTGTCTCCCAGTTTTATTATTCGGTCCTCCTCTTCTTCTTCCTCCTCCTCCTAGTTCTCCTCCTCCTCCTCCTCATCCTCCTCGTTCTCTTCGAATGAATTTCATTCCGGAACTACTAGTTCTCGAAATTTTCACATAGTCCCAAAATGCACTATTTCACTCCAACCTCTGCCGTTCGGCCATTTTGTATCCGATCGAGATAAAACTTTTGCCGTTGAGCGGGAAAGAAATTTCCTAAAAAATATGTCTTTGGTTTCTCAAAATTGGTTATACTTTCCTAGAAATACACATAAATTCAAGTGTGCCACTTTAATTGGACGTTACTGTATAATTTTTTAGGAGAGTATTCTAAATACTTAAAACTTTCAGAAAAGACAATAAACTCAGAAGCACTTAGTTCTACGCGAAAGAACTCTACAGGGTCAACTCTACAGGGACAATTCTACACGGTACTTCACCCTTTACACTTTAGCTAATTTTGTAATATAATCTATCAACAGCTCGAATACATTTATTGTAGTATCGCCGCGAATAATTCACAATCTTCACAATAATTTTCTTTTTCCATATTTTTTTGATATAATATTATTCCAACCCACGAATTTACACGCATGCAATTATTGTCGCATCATCTGCCAAGTACTTAAGGTAGTACCGTCGTTAATTAAATACCGTTGAGATATTGATGAAATTGAATATATCTATTCATATTGATCTAAAAGTGAGTCAAAAAAAGTTTTGTAAGGCTAGGGTACGTGAGAGAAAAGTTATGAGCATTTTAATTTTTACTTATTTAACACGTAGTCTTATGGGAATCCGCGTTTCCAGCATAGTTATCCTTCAATTGTATCAAAAGTACCGTTCAGATTTAAAAAAAAATGAGAAAATATAAATTGGATATCCGCAGAACGTGTTGGGCCATTAAACGTAGTCATTAGGTACGTGTGATAATAGAATTAGGCGATGAAATGTAAAAAATTGACGTTTAGCAGCGGTAATCAGCAATGATTGAGTAGATGTGGCAACGTTGCAAAAGAGGTTAGGCGCGCGCTCTGTTTGAAATTCGTCGTACTACGTACGTTCATAAATGAGGGTTTCACGAAATAAGAGAAATGCGAGAAAATAGATTATACTTAATAATAAATAGTGCAAGTTGTTTCTATATATAATAAAAATTTCAAAGATTACGTATGATCTCATTTACTAACATATATACAGCGTATCGAATAAAGAAACATAAATAAAAGTAACATCAGTTTATAATATAATAAATTAAGTTTTTCTTTACTTTCTGCTTTCAAAGTAATTGAAAATCTTCTGTAAAATTTTCTTATCTTTGGTAACTTTTATAATACCGTTCTCATCTTTGCCTAAGACATTACGTAATCCATCTAATTTATTTTGAGTGTACGCATCAAGCATCACTTCGAAAGTAACATTTGCAGCAACCATTTTTTTTCTCATTGCTTGAGATGTACAGTCTTTTAGAGAGTTTAAATTTTTCATTGCATTTGGTAAATTTTGCAAAAAAATTATTTTGTTCTGGGCACCTGCCCAACTCAGAAAGGATTTTTTCAAGTCATCGTTTGAAACGTTTAACTTTTTCAAAACTGCATCTAACATAATTACATCGTGGAGTGCATCATGAGCTTTATCGCAGTCAATCTTAAATTCTGCAGCAAGATTCTCCAACTTATTGTCACCTTTACCCTTTTTTCCTGTTTTCATTTTGATTACAGGAAGCGTATTATAATATCCGTGTACTATGGCTTGAAAATGTTCTGTCATGAAACATTTTTGAATAGCATTCATTAATCGAGGATAATCGAATGGACAGTTGTGTGCAGTCAAAATACACTTTCGTTTGAGGGAACACAAAAATTGATATAATTTGAGTAACGCTTCTGATAATGAGACGACTGCAACTATCTTTCCGTGAAATAGAAGTTCTCCATTTACGTATCGCAAACCATGCACATTACTAGCCTCTTCCGAAATTTTCTGCGTTGGTCTCACATAAATTGAAAGTTCAGACTCGTTGTGCTTCATTGCAATTTGCAGAATGTCTGAACCTTTGGAAAAGCCTCCTGTTTCTAAATCAAATAGTACTGTGATCGGTTCTTCATTTCCATTTTCTAATTCTACGATAGGAATATTTTCGTTTAAAGCATTAAATAATCCAATATCAGATTCATACGTCGTGCCCTCTTTGGCTTCAGTCTGGTTTTTCAATGCAGTCTTAGATTTTTTTAATAAAATACGTTTTAGTTTAATTGCTCTTGTTATAGATTGAGCGTATCTTTTTCTACTAATAGTATCAACTTTTCTATTATATTGTTACGATTGCTAAATCCGGAAAATCAAGCAATCGTAAATGAGATTTGTAATATAAAGGATGATTCGTTGGTTCGGTCTACTTTAACAGCACGTCCACGTGTTAATACAAGGCCTATCGAATTTTATGATTTGGAGTTGTGATAATTTCTCAAGATGTGTCTTCGCGGATCAGGGAATATTCTATTTTTAAGTGATTCTTCAGTAGGTAGATCTTTTGGTAAACTTGAATATTCTATGGGAATCAATTTCCACGGTAAGTACTGAATAGAATTATTTTGTTCGTCAACTTGATATTTTGTCGCGTCAAGATCCTTTTGGCTCGTTGGTTTTGTTTGTCTTTGAGTGTATGGTTTATCTAATTGTCTGAATATTTTATATAATTGAACTTTTCTACCACTTCGTTTAGGCATAAGTCTGTACTTACTCAGATTTTGTATAACAAGTATATTTGGAATTTCCTCAGTATGCGATTGAATCTCAATTAGGTCGTTCGGTATGATTCAGTCCTATCCAAATCCTGATGATGTATGGAATGTTGATCGAAGTTTCGATTTATATTAATGATTTGGTAGGATAAGGTAGAGGCCCTAAATCCGGCTTCAGTTCTACCTTTTGGAAATAGTAAGGATGGATAGAGGCCCTATATGACGGCTTCAGTTCTATCCGGGAAGGTTGCAAGTATTTGTAAATACTCTGATTTTGGTAACTTGGATAAGATTTGGAGGTACTTGGTATACTTTAATTCCACTCGCGACTCTTATTGGAACTTTGAATATGATTTAACACACCCGACAACTCTAATGTTGCTCTCTTAAACTCCTTTTACCAACATCAACCACCGACCCGAATGCTACTTCTGGCTCCCTTTTTATAGCAGTAAAACTACTTCTGATTGATCAATGTGACTCCCCTTCTTCAAAATTCTTAATATATCGATTGATAGCTAACCCTTTTCCGATAATCAATATACCAAGTCGTACTCCGTAATTTGAATCTCCTTGAATGTTATCCGAGAAGATTCAGGCTTATCCGTTTATTTATCATTGTTCAATATTAACAAATTAAAATACGATGTTTAATATTGTTAGTGTAACGTCAATAATATATTATATGACTAAATGATTATAATGTGTAAAGAATATAATGTGTTTTGCCATTGATAATTATAAGGAGTGAAACGTAACAATATTTTACAGTATGTCTTCCAGGAGATAATGTTAGACATTTATTTAACTGGTTTACATACTGTTCTCCTTTATTTTTTTTATTAATTGCACACGCAACTCGTGCATCACCAGAAGCTGTTTTTCCATACAGCCTACTTTTCGGAGCCTTACTAACTATCATGGCATTCAAACTCTCGTTTGGATTGCTGGAAGCACCACCGACAAACTGACTACATTTACTTGCTAAATTATTAAAAATCGTTTTTAAAGCTTCAAATAAATTGGCGTCTTTGAAACCGTCACCAATATTTGCGTGCATATAATTATCTGGGTTCAATGCGTATGTACACCAGCTTCCGCAATTATTGTGATCGTTAAAAGCGTGGTAAGGAATGTTTTGGATGGCTTTTGTCATACCATCAATATTTCCTTGTTGTTGTGAAATACAGTAGTTGAAACATTTTTTTAAATATTGAATAGCCGTGCCTGTCAATTCTTTGTGAGTCTTATTTATTTTATACAATTCATTGACAACACCTTTTGACGTGTGATTCTTGTCCGATTGCTTTGCTATTTCATGGTCGTTAGCTTCTCTTACGGCACAAATGGAGCTACTGTCGTTATCGGATATAAATATTCCAATTTGAAGATTACATGCTTTCAAAATCGGATTATCTTTGGTAAGTAAAACGGCGGCGTGAGGCTCCATCGCCTTTGCACTGCCAACAAAATTCAAGCGGCAATCGTGATCCGAGGGCGAGTGACCGCGATCGCATTTTGCGCATTTGCGGTTCAATGTTACATAGCAAATAACTTTTCTGCTGAAAAACCCAATCATAGCTGCGGTTCCAGACAGACTATCATAAGTTCTTCCAGTGCCCCTTGTGAACCAGCTCATGTCGAAAGAGGATGCTATACGAACTATCATATTATCCGATACATTCTTATTCACAATATCCATTTCATTCGCATCAGGAAGTATGAAATGTATGTCTAGGTGAGGAGGCCTGACAAAGGAAAAAGGGGTATAAAATTAATTCAAATTTAATATTTAAAATTCGATTTTCATGATTTGTATTACATCGTCTGCGATACAGAAAAGAACAATTACATATAATAATAATAATAAAAAATCTAAATTACATGATTGGCTTATCAAATAAAAAACTGTGCGTCGGATGTCCGGCAGAAGTGATAACTAGAGAGGGAGAAAAAGAGCCTTATAGCGACAGCTATAAGAAGAAAGATGAGAGAGAAAAAGCACATTATGCGTGAAACAGCTAGGAAGCATGATGCCTGACTGAGAGAAAGGGCTACGTGGGGACAAAGTGCGTGGAGATAGCAGTAGTAGTTATCACTTCAAAATCTTATTACATAGATGTTATCATATTACTTGATAAACTATGATAAAAAATTAGTTGAACAAAATTAGATTGACAATCTTAATATATATACAATTACAATATTATTTCAAATTCAAATGAGTGTTATGCGTACACTCGTATTCTAAAATTTTACATGTACTTACAACAAATCTTTCATTTTGTCTGCATTTTCGATGGTCAATTTTCTTTCCTCTATAGCAGCTGCCATGCAGTTTTCTCGAGCAACATCCTCAACTTTTTTCTCCACTTCCATTTCATGAGTTTTATAAGTATGCCAGTTTAATTCTGGAATATTCATTTCAGCAAGCAATTTATTAAAATGCGTGTTTCCTGTACCATTATTCAAGCAACCTAAAAAATATACCATTTATGTATTAATTTACAAAACTTTTCTACATACAATTATTATTTAAAGTTTATTTTTTTACTTACCTATCACAGCTTTCGTATTGTTATCAAAAAGATATTTGTTATTTGGACCCTTGTGCCTCTTATCTGTATAAACAGTATTGGTCATTTTGCACTGGCAGCATTTGATATACAAAATTGAACCTAATCCAAAGCGCTTCTCTTCTTTGGTATCCATCAGTGAGATTATAGATTTGCAGCGCTTGCAAAACAATTGATTTGCCAATGTTTCGATGTGAACAATTCGACGGCCACTGACCACAAAATCATCATCATCAATACAATCTGTTGCATTATTCTCACTGACTTTCTTACTGGTGTTTGTATCAGCTTTGAGGTTAGGTGACTCAAATTTTCCATTGCTGCTTTTTAATTTTCGTGCTACTTCTTGTTGTTGCAGCCTTTTCTCATACATTTTTTGCGAGATTCTTTTCCCTTTCCAGAAGAATTTTTGCTCTTTTGGCATCTTACAGACGTGTAAAACTCACTTTAGAAAATCACATGTTCACGCAGCACACGTTTGGTATTCGTCAGCTGATAGCTAAACTGAGCTAAACGAGAAGCGAGTCTCCCCGCCACAGCGCCCCGCTCGCGACCCAAGCACTCCGCGGTCCGCGATGTTGCCAGATCTACCTACTCATCTAATCAAATGAATGACTGCGTATGCTTGACTAGCGCCGTAGCGACGGTACTACCTTAAGTGAAGATTCATCTATGAGGAAGCCAAAGATTAAAAGAAAATGAAAATGCTTCTTCATATAGGGACTTCGTACACTACCTACGATTCGGAGGAAGCAAATTGCAAGTTTCAACTTGCGGCTTGTTTGCCAAGGTTTCTAAACTAAACATGCGCACATACTAATTATTGCACCATTGTTTTACAAGACGAAGATAATTTCAAGAACAACTGTCGGACTAACTGGCGCTTTGAAACCCGGAGTACCATTAAAAAATTCGTATTATTAATTTCTGATTTTAACACTGCATATCGTGAAAGCTGTAGTACTTAACACAATGAGTCTCATACACTACTTTAATCCTCGTAAAACCTGTAACTGGGCCATGTAGAGTTCGCCCGTGTAGAGCTGGGATGCTCGTATATAGACTCTACTAAAAAGACTGCAAGACTTAATACTTTAGACTTCACTATTAAGATAAAACGTATAATTAAAAAAGAATTACAAAAAAAATAATTATAAAAAAGTTTATAATCTGCGCATATTAAAAAGAAAAAGAATCTGCGCATAATTTCCCTCCATCTATAGGTGACAATAAGTTATCACTTTACGCAGTAGGGAAATAAGATACAGTAGACTTTCGATAACTTGTCGTTCGCTTACTTTCCGCTTACAATCATTGCCCTCTACACGTGCGCTTACTAACACTACTACCGTGTCCTCTTCATTCCGTCGGCTGGACAACTGGATCGTCCAGCGCTACGCATTCACGCATGTGTCTATGCATAAATGTATGCACATATGTAACGCTAGAGGTATGGGATACGAAGAGGCAGAGACTAGTTAGGGTGGGAGCATCCTTAATTTTCTTTATTCACGGAATGTTCCTCTCCTGCAGCCCTTAGACCGAGATGTTATGGAGAGTCTAGTGTACTCGGTTAATTTCTGTTACGTCATGTTTACTTGGTGTGAGACTGTACCAACTGTTTTGGTTATCTTACATTCTCTTGATTAGTTAAAAAAAAATAGATGATTAATAATTCAACGTCATCATGAATATGATATGACATGGAACTTTGAAATCTGTTTCTTGACAGTCGGAGTTAGCTACTCAATCTTTGTATATTGCAATAACGGATTCACTTGTGAGTTCATACGAGAATGAAGATCGTCTATATTGTTTTATTTAGTTTTTATATCTTTATTTTGTACGATAGCAAAGTTTTCGGTAATTTTGATTTAATAATAGTCATATATTACGTAATCATCCAATTCTCATTCATATATTTTGTACAGGCTCCACTTTACAGGGCGTTGTTGAATATGTAAGAAGAAACCTGTTATTTTTTCTTTCCGATTGCACTCTTGGTGCCAATAAAACGAGACTCCTTTTTTTTTCAAGGTAAAATAAAATTTCAATATCAAGGGGGGCATCTGGTTTACAGCGGTGGACAATAATTATTTTTGGGGAATTTTTTTTAGAGAAAACCAAACAATACATCGACTTGACATTTCACAAACATCTTTATAATTATTTACGGAGCATCCATGCATTTTTTGGAGTAAATATATATATAATTATATTATATATAGAGTCCGTTGAAGACAATTCGGTACAAACCTCTTTTAATTTGGTTGATGCGGTTTTTACTCTTCTAGACCTTTTAAAAAAATTTTACATATTTTTATTTTAAATAAGTGTTGCTACGAAATAATAATATTAAAAAATATGAAAATGGTGAATTTAAAAAGAAAGGTGATGAATATTCACCTGAAAATTATCGCATTTATTGCCATTATAAAAATATATTACAAATTATTACTGCTTTTGGTTTGGATAATAAAGGGTCATAATTTTATGTGTAATTAAAATTTTAAGCCAATTGGTTAGTTAATTTCTAAGGAAGCACGTTCACGCGATCAAACAATGTTGTTTTGAGAAAATCGAATTGAAACATTTAGAATGAGTTTTCGTATTTATAAAAAAGTAGTCTTTACTTGAGGCTAATATTAAAACCTAAGCTCAGAGATGTCGATCTATAAAGAGTTATACTTTATTCTACACGATTTACATATGAAAATATGACTTTATTGCAACAAACACTGAAATAAAATGAATTAATCGATATCCATGTCTGACATCAATAATAATATCTTCATCATGACAATGCAACTAACTATTTGAATTTAGCGAATATCAGAAAAACCTATTAGAAAGACATTCTCGATACATACAACTTAAAGAAAATACAAGAAAAGAAACATTGATTTTTTTCAGCTTCACAAACCAGGCACCCCCTTAACCTCGCGTAAGAATTTTTAAATTTATCAGTTTTCAATTATTGCTATAGAGGTATCAGTGGAATGGAAGTCAACTTAACCACCATGGAATTACCAATCAACTGTTCCTTGAAAACCATTTTTATTATTCATGGATTCTTATCAGATGGTACCAAAAACTGGATAAATGATACGGTTAAAGCTCTACTAATACATGTTTGTATCATCTCTTCCAGAAAACATTGAATTTCTACGTCCTTTTATTTCTGCATTTTTCATTTTTAGTTTTAATTTCTTTTCTTAAAAATTTCAGGAACCATTAAATGTCTTCTCCGTGGATTGGCAAGTTGGTGCATGTTCAGAGAAAATCGACTTTTTGAATGTTCAATCATACCGTTCTGCTACAGTTAATACCAAACAAGTCGGAGAATACGTAGCCAGGTAAACCAAGTAAAATAATACATTTTTTATTTAGAATATGTAGGAAAACATTTCATAATATATTATTTTCAGGTGTATCAAAATATTGGTAAAAAATTATCATGTAAGTTTGACAAATATTTGGATGTTAGGGCACAGTCTAGGTGCTCATGTGTGTGGCTTTGTTGGAAAGCATTTACAAATAAATCGAATTGGAACTCTCGGGCGAATTACAGGTAAAATTTCAATTTTTCACGTAAAATAAAAATGCCTCTGATTAAGGTGTTAACTGTGTTGTTCAAATGGAAAAATTTAGGATTAGATCCTGCTGGTCCTCTTTTTCGTAAATTAAACTGGACTGAAAGGCTTGATAGGAGTGACGCTATATTTGTGGATATTATTCACACTTCACACATTTTTGGACTTCAAGAGCCAATCGGCCACGTGGATATTTTCGTAAATGGAGGGGAGTTTCAACCAAGTTGTTTATTAAAGAGTATGTGTCACAAATGCATAAAATATAATATATTCAAAATAATTTTAACGTTCCATTCTCTTCGCTTCATTATAAATATCTTTTTTTGTAGAGCCAGGTTGCTCGCATGATCGAGCCGTAGATTACTACATCGAAGCCCTGAAAAATCCTAATTGCTCATTTATAGGACAAAAATGGTCTAAAAGATCGTATGTAAATATTTATTTAATCCGCACCTGTATCATTATATCTATTATAACAATTTGAGAAAGTTTTCATCGTATATATACTTGTCAGAATAGTTTTTATCATAAATAGCCAAGGAAGTCTAATTTTATTTTTTTAGCGGATATAGCAATTCGTCCGAAAATTGTAATCTAGAATCATGTATGGTAATTGGTCAACAAGCGAAAAATTATGCAGCGAGAGGAACATTTATTGTTAATACACATTACAGTTCACCGTATTGCAGTAAGTTAGCAGATACAGAACTCATCATATCATATAGTTTAGCTACTAGTAGCATGTGTCTTATTTTCTATAAAAATAAATATATGGTTTAACTACTGGGTGTCCTAGAACTATTTTCCATCCGGAAAGTGGGTGATAGCTGGAAATCCGCCGAGTACCCTCCCGAAAAGCGGAAACTTGCAGCTATTGCCCATTTACCAGATGAAAAGTTATTCTGGGACACCTTGTATGTGTTATATGTATAATATTTTACGCGAATTTAAATATTGTTTCAGCCACAAATCTACCAAATTCGGTTTATGCATATTTTAATATTGTTTCAGCTGGAAATCTACCAAATTCGGAGATTGTCGATGCACATTTTAATATTGTTTCCAATGGTGATAATATTTTTGAAGCTGATTTCTTAACAAACAATGGATGAAACATAAAGTGCAAGAAGACAATTTATTTAAGTATCGTTCTTATTACTATCATTAAGAATTACGAAATAAATAAATTAAAATGTGGAAAACAACATTCTATTACCAAAAATTAGTTTGCTTCGGTAACGTTTAATAGGAGCGCAGTTTTTTGTGTAACGTTATAATTTGACACTTAGGATAACTTTCAGACCATATTTAAAATCATGGTTGTTAACAAGATATTCCAATTAAGAGTTTACTTTTTTCAATAGCATCGAGAGATATTTCAAATTCAAGTCCGAGGATTGTTACATTTAACCCTAATCTGTCATAGCTATAGTGTATATAGTATAGTGCCTTAAGGTGCCTGTCCACGTGAGAGTAAATTCTGATAGTTGCTCTCGAGAGTACTCTCAAGACTGTTTCCACGTGAGAGTATTTTTTCGTGAGTTCACTCTCGCGAGCAGATCAGACAGTAGCCGGAGAGTTACTGTCAGAAATTACTCTCAGGACCACGTCCACTCGAGAGCACTCGCGAACGTCGCGCCCCATCAGTAGTGTCCGAGATGGCTTCTCGTAAACAACAAGCCGCTGCAGCAATAATAGTTGCGTTGCATATTAAAACAAGGCTGCAAAGAACTTTGCAAATTGCTTCCTCATTATTTTACTTGGTTTTCTCTATCACAATGATGCAAAGTAGAATCTTACACTTTGCTTCTGATAAAGCAGCATGCTTTTTTAAATGTGAGTCCCTTCGTCTCTCTCAAATCGATTTTTTCAGTAGTAGTAGTATCAAACCACGAAAACAAAAATAAAAGAACACGTGAATTTCGATTCTCTTCACTAGACTGTAAAGGGTGTAGCAGAACATACCAATCTGTCGAAGCGATTAAATCCCTTATTGAATAATAATCACATGGC
This sequence comes from Cephus spinipes, assembly GCA_963971525.1. NCBI lineage: Eukaryota > Metazoa > Arthropoda > Insecta > Hymenoptera > Cephidae > Cephus > Cephus spinipes. Next base: position 8,862,594 of record OZ020578.1, on the reverse strand, counting down.
TATAACAAACGTGCTTATACGTTATGAAATATGTGTGAACATTTTTTTTGCTTCTTGATTCTTTTTCTTAGTTCAGAAAGCCTCCACTATGGAGCCTTCCACTGAGGAAGTTCTTTGATTTATTTTGGCTATTTATGTACATATATTACCGTCTTTTAGTTCAGCTTTTGTCCCAATGTTGTAACTTTTTTTATTGATAATACAGTTAAAAATGAGGTAAAAAAAAAACAAAAAAATAACCATAATTTTTTGAAAATTTCAAAACCACGTAAAATCTGAACCGCTTTAGCGATCTTGTCGAAATTCAATACCAAACAACATTGAACGTATCTTCAGTTATGAAGAACTATTTAGCTAAATCGTCGAACCTTTACGAAAGTTAGAGCGACCACGCCCTTTTTTGAAAAAATTTTAAATGACATAAAATCTGAATGGCTGCATATATTTCAATAAAAGTCGCAACAGTTAAAGAGGGATATCTACTTTACTTGCGTGCCAAATTTCAGTCCGATCGTTCTAACGGTTACCCTGGGTAACACGGAGACCACAACTCGGCGTTACTAATAATCTTGTACGTGAATTGGTACTACAGGACACGTCCCAGTTTCGGAATTTCATCGGAATGACCACAGCTCGATTAGAAACCACCTCATTTTTTAAATCTCTGTTGTGATATTCATCACATTTGATATTCCAAAGCATGGGATTTCGTTTGTATACTGCGATTAATGCATGCGTCCAAGTTCTTCTTGCAACCAAGTGCGTTTTGCGATGGTCATACCTTTGAGAGTACTGTCACAATTCGAACTTGGTTCGAACCTTTGCGAGTAACTATCAGATAGCTTATTTGAACTTGTTCACTTGAGAGGAAGCTCTCGCGAGTCTGCTCTCGGCGAGTTTGACGCTACTGCCTGCGAGTTACTCTCAGGAGCGTGTCCATTGGCGAGTATTGCTCTCGAGAGCGACTTTCGAGAGTTTTACTCTCACGTGGACAGGCACCTTTAGGCCATTACATAAGGTCTGTGACACCAACAGTTTTCATTGCTCTATAATTTTTTTAATATAAGGTTGCTTTCACTATAGTATACATATAATTACAGGTAACCCTCCCATAACACGGTAGTTAGGTTTCTAGAAAATGCCGTGTTGTGTGAAACCGTGTTGCATGAGACCCAGAGCTAGTACAAAAAGGGGGGTTACGTTCCAAAAACTTATTAAAAACAAATATTTTTTTTAATTCGACATACAAAAATTGTTCTTTAACACACCATGGCTCGACGTAGACTACCGACTAGCAGCGTGAGACACTTTTGTTTTCAGGCCACGGAGATGAAAGTAAATAACGTAGGTAAAACCACACGGAAAACTGACTGACTGACCTCGAGGAAAACACACACGCATCTGAAACTAGAACTATTGTAGACGTTGCCTAATTATTAACCCTATCGCTACGGACGCCGACTATAGTCGGCGGCCGCCAGTCATCTACGCTGACTTCGTTGGTAACACAGAATCTACTACTTTGTTAATATCTAATTTCTGAATACCCACAATATACTCATTTTTATGTTTTTCTATATAATATGACGAAACAGGAACAACCGTGTTATAGGATGCCGTGTTGTAGGAGGGTTCCCGCAATTTACGAATCGTGTTATAGCGAAACCGTGTTATAAGATACCGTGTTATAGGAGGGTTACCTGTATTAAGTTTTTAACTCGCACGAAAAATTTAACAGCCATTCATGTGGAGCGCGTGTGTACGGGTGTACGTATGTGTGTCCTTCGCCATAGTCCTATAGGTGTCGGACGTGGAAGTCCAAAGTGTTCGAGAAAGAACACAGCTAATGACGCTTTGACACGTCCAATTACTTTTTCACATGACGGATGGCGCTGGCTGCTTTTCCTTTTTTAGCTATGTGTACTCTGGATAGTGTTGGTAATTTACAAATACACAACACAATCAAATACATTTTGTACATGAAGCTATCGCTCACACCGAATTTTTTTTTTATATAAGGCTGCTCTCACTATGATATAGAAGGGAAGGACCCAGATGCGCAGGGACCACTTACGCACGGCCCACTTACCCACGGACCCAGTTGCCCACGGACCACTTGCGCGCAAATTTCTACCCCACTGGCGGATACCGTATCGTCGTATATCAATATAGCATGGACCATTAAAGTAAATTAGGTTAGGTTGGGTTAGGGTGAAATGTTTAAACCTCGAAGACTGGGTAGGTTAGTGGATAAGTATATCGTCGGCGAGCGAGCGAAGCGAGCGAGGCCGACTGAAGAGAGCAGTAAATGTTTTAAAAGGTTCTGTCAGATAATGATAACTTACAATATCCTTAAATTACTGATGGAATATCGTTCAGGAGGCAGAAATTCGCTTTTGTGTTCATTTGGGTTTGTGCGCAACTGGGCATCACCCGATTTCAATCTGTGCGCAAGTCGACCGTGGGCATCTGGGTCAACGAAGATTTCAATGCGTGCGCAAGTGGTCCGCGGGCATTTGGGTCGACTAAAATTTCAGCCTGTGCGCAAGTGGGCCGTGGGCAACTGGGGCCGTGGATGTTACGAGATCCGTGCGGAAGTGGGCCGTGGGCATCTGGGTCAAGGTATATTTCAACCCGTGCGCAAGTGGTCCGTGGGCAAGTGGCCCGTGGGAAAACGGTCAGTGCGCATCTGGTTCTGTGGGCATGTGGTCTGTGCGCATATGGACATCACTCATACGTGCGTGCAACGCAGCGAGCGCTATGGTGTGACTGAGAAGCCAAAGCGTCCTACGGTGCTTTTCGCACAGCATGAGTGGGAGCAAGAAGGCAATAGGTCCCTTAGTTGCACCTATCCAGAATGCGTTAGACGCTGAACACTTATTCCTAGACACCACGTCCGAGCTATCTGTCTTTGTCGCACTAACGCTGTTTGACGGGGATGGGTAATCAAAAAGTTTATCTCATTCGCACTACTGATAATCGCGTAGCTCCTTCTCGTTTTTCTTATCGGGGTACTAGCTATTCTCGTCATGGAGCATTAGTTTAAGAGAGAGAGAGAGAGAGAGCAAGAGCGTTTGCCTGGACACGAGCAGTCCCCCACCACGCTCCCTATTGCGCATGAGGGGCCTTGTTGCCGTCTCGCTTGCACTCGTGTTGTGTAAGAAGGACGCACCGAGCGACACTCTGGCGTCTCGCTCGCACCGTAGTGCTTTCTGCCTTGCACGTGCAGGCCAAGATACGTGAGCATGCGTCGCCCAATCTTCTCTCTTACCTCACGGCACCGCGTCTACCGTTGTCACCATTATTGAGGTTCAGTGTACAGCTACATATGTATATGGTTTATGAATGTGAATTTGGAATCTTACGATAAATCATTTTTCTGAACCAGCGCAGCCAGTTTTTCAATCTCGGAGTTGACAATGTCATTATTTTTAGCAACCTATAAATAACAAAAAATCTAATTGAATCGTCTACTAACGTATCTTAAGATTTAAGATTATTCCAAGGTCTAATTTAATAAAATTGCATAGCGTTGAAAGAAAACAAGGCTTACCATGATGGGGGGGGGGGGGGGGGTAGTGGCACATAGACCAATTGGACACAAATAACTCTTTACTGCAAATACTGTCCACTTCAAACTTGATGGAATAGAATTAGGTACGAACGATATCTTAGTACAGTATATTGTACCCCCAAAAAACACTTACGTGTAAAAAACTACGCCAAGTACAGGAGTGCTGTGTATTCCTCTAATAAAAAGTATTGATATCAGATTATTGAGGCCAAGTACATAAGTCACTACATGTTTGCCTATTATATGATCTAGCACTGGCCCATCATTTTAATTGTATTTTCAAAATTTGCTATAACGTTTTCACTACTCTTTTACATTACTACTGTTTCTCGTAGTTGACTATGAATTAATGGTTATTTAATAATTAATAAAACTTTAGCTGATTCCTTATCGAGTACTACTTGGCGGTTCCGTGCAATTCTTGATATAAATTTGCATTCATAATGCCAGTCATTAAACTCAAACCCAATGTCAACTTTCTATATAGAGCTTATTAACGATAACTCGTTAATAATAATCACGGTAAAATCTTAATAACAAACAAATAATTTTAGGATACTATTAGTACATTCAAAGTAAGTACTTTGGAATTTCCGGCACGGACCGGCCAAGTAGTACTCGATAAGGAATCAGCTAAAGTTTTATTAATTATTAAATAACCATTAATTCATAATCAACTACGAGAAACAGTAGTAATGTAAAAGAGTAGTGAAAACGTTATAGCAAATTTTGAAAATACAAATAAAATGATGGGCCAGTGCTAGATCATATAATAGGCAAACATGTAGTGACTTATGTACTTGGCCTCAATAATCTGATATCAATACTTTTTATTAGAGGAATACACAGCACTCCTGTACTTGGCGTAGTTTTTTACACGTAAGTGTTTTTTGGGGGATATCACAAGTTTTTGTTGTTCAACTGGACATAGAAGTTTTAAGCACTGAAATCTATATTGTCACAGATGTAAAATGTAAACGCATTATGATGTTGCTAATCAGAAAAATATATTGCGGTGTGGAAAATGTTTAATCGCATATAAATTTAATATGTAACTCCCTTTTTCTAGAAATGCATAAAGACATATACAAATTTTTAAAGAAAATGTAATCTTCAATGCATATAAGCGTCGTTAATGGTGTCCAGCTTGTTGAAGCCGTGAGGTAAACGTAAGAGAGGAGAGTGTGCTGGATTATTTCAGGCCTTGTACCTCAGGCCGTGCGAACATCAAAGAGGATACTATAGTTTGAGCGAAGCACCAAAGCTTGTTGCACACTTTTCTGGACTTCTACGTCCGACACCTAGATACAAGAAACTACGGAGCGGAACACCTGGACACCCTGAACTTCCACATCCGACACCTAGATACAAGAAACTACGGAGCGGAACACCTGGACACCCTGAACTTCCACATCCGACACCTAGATACAGAAAACTACGAAGCGGAATACCTGGGCACCCTGAACTTCCACATCCGACACCTAGATACAGAAAACTACGAAGCGGAATACCTGGACACCCTGAACTTCCACATCCGACACCTAGATACAGAAAACTACGAAGCGGAATGCCTGGACATCCTGGACGTCTACGTCCGACACCTAGATACAGAAAACTACGAAGCGGAATACCTGGACACCCTGGACTTCCACATCCGACACCTGGACACAGGAAACTACGGAGCGGAATGCCTGGACACCGTGGACTTCTACGTCCGACACCTAGATACAGAAAACTACGAAGCGGAATACCTGGACATCCTAGACTTCCACATCCGACACCTAGATACAGAAAACTACGTAACGGAATACCTGGATACCCTGGACTTCCACATCCAACACCTGGACACAGGAAACTACGAAGCGGAACACATGGACACCCTGAACTTTCACATCCGACACCTGGATACAGAAAACTACGTAGCGGAATACCTGGACACCCTGGACTTCCACATCCGACACCTGGACACATGAAACTACGAAGCGGAATGCCTGGACACCCTGGACTTCCACATCCGACACCTAGATACAGAAAACTATGGAGCGGAATACCTGGATACCCTGGACTTCCACATCCAACACCTGGACACATGAAACTACGAATCGGAATACCTGGATACCCTGGACTTCCACATCCAACACCTGGACACAGGAAACTACGAAGCGGAATACCTGGACACCCTGAAATTCCACATCCGACACCTAGATACAGAAAACTACGGAGCGGAATACCTGGATACCCTGGACTTCCACATCCAACACCTGGACACAGGAAACTACGAAGCGGAATACCTGGACACCCTGAAATTCCACATCCGACACCTAGATACAGAAAACTACGGAGCGGAATACCTGGATACCCTGGACTTCCACATCCAACACCTGGACACAGGAAACTACGAAGCGGAATACCTGGACACCCTGAAATTCCACATCCGACACCTAGATACAGAAAACTACGGAGCGGAATACCTGGATACCCTGGACTTCCACATCCAACACCTGGACACAGGAAACTACGAAGCGGAATGCCTGGACACCCTGGACTTCTACGTCCGACACCTGGAAACAGGTAACTACGGAGCGGAATACCTGGATACCCTGGACTTCCACATCCAACACCTGGACACAGGAAACTACGAAGCGGAATGCCTGGACACCCTGGACTTCTACGTCCGACACCTAGATACAGAAAACTACGTAACGGAATACCTGGATACCCTGGACTTCCACATCCAACACCTGGACACAGGAAACTACGAAGCGGAACACATGGACACCCTGAACTTTCACATCCGACACCTGGATACAGAAAACTACGGAGCGGAATACCTGGATACCCTGGACTTCCACATCCAACACCTGGACACAGGAAACTACGAAGCGGAATACCTGGACACCCTGGACTTCCACATCCAACACCTGGACACATGAAACTACGAAGCGGAATGCCTGGACACCCTGGACTTCCACATCCGACACCTAGATACAGAAAACTATGGAGCGGAATACCTGGATACCCTGGACTTCCACATCCAACACCTGGACACATGAAACTACGAATCGGAATACCTGGATACCCTGGACTTCCACATCCAACACCTGGACACAGGAAACTACGAAGCGGAATACCTGGACACCCTGAAATTCCACATCCGACACCTAGATACAGAAAACTACGGAGCGGAATACCTGGATACCCTGGACTTCCACATCCAACACCTGGACACAGGAAACTACGAAGCGGAATGCCTGGACACCCTGGACTTCTACGTCCGACACCTGGAAACAGGAAACTACGGAGCAGAATACCTGGATACCCTGGACTTCCACATCCAACACCTGGACACAGGAAACTACGAAGCGGAATGCCTGGACACCCTGGACTTCTACGTCCGACACCTAGATACAGAAAACTACGTAACGGAATACCTGGATACCCTGGACTTCCACATCCAACACCTGGACACAGGAAACTACGAAGCGGAACACATGGACACCCTGAACTTTCACATCCGACACCTGGATACAGAAAACTACGTAGCGGAATACCTGGACACCCTGGACTTCCACATCCGACACCTAGATACAGAAAACTATGGAGCGGAATACCTGGACACCCTGGACTTCCACATCCGACACCTAGATACAGAAAACTATGGAGCGGAATACCTGGACACCCTGGACTTCCACATCCGACACCTAGATACAGAAAACTATGGAGCGGAATACCTGGATACCCTGGACTTCCACATCCAACACCTGGACACATGAAACTACGAAGCGGAATGCCTGGACACCCTGGACTTCCACATCCGACACCTAGATACAGAAAACTATGGAGCGGAATACCTGGATACCCTGGACTTCCACATCCAACACCTGGACACAGGAAACTACGGAGCGAAATGCCTGGACATCCTGGACTTCCACATCCGACACCTGGATACAGAAAACTACGAAGCGGAATGCCTGGACACCCTGGACTTCTACGTCCGACACCTAGATACTGAAAACTACGAAGGGGAATACCTGGACACCCTGAACTTCCACATCCGACACCTGGACACAGGAAACTACGGAGCGGAATACCTGGATACCCTGGACTTCCACATCCAACACCTGGACACAGGAAACTACGAAGCGGAATACCTGGACACCCTGGACTTCCACATCCGACACCTAGATACAGAAAACTACGGAGCGAAATGCCTGGACACCCTGAACTTCCATATCCGACACCAAGATACAGAAAACTACGAAGGGGAATACCTGGACACCCTGAACTTCCACATCCGACACCTGGACACAGGAAACTACGGAGCGAAATGCCTGGACACCCTGGACTTCTACGTCCGACACCTAGATACAGAAAACTATGAAGCGGAATACGTGGACATCCTGGACTTCCACATCCGACACCTGGACACAGGAAACTACGAAGCGGAACACATGGACACCCTGAACTTTCACATCCGACACCTGGATACAGAAAACTACGTAGCGGAATACCTGGACACCCTGGACTTCCACATCCAACACCTGGACACATGAAACTACGAAGCGGAATGCCTGGACACCCTGGACTTCCACATCCGACACCTAGATACAGAAAACTATGGAGCGGAATACCTGGATACCCTGGACTTCCACATCCAACACCTGGACACATGAAACTACGAATCGGAATACCTGGATACCCTGGACTTCCACATCCAACACCTGGACACAGGAAACTACGAAGCGGAATACCTGGACACCCTGAAATTCCACATCCGACACCTAGATACAGAAAACTACGGAGCGGAATACCTGGATACCCTGGACTTCCACATCCAACACCTGGACACAGGAAACTACGAAGCGGAATACCTGGACACCCTGAAATTCCACATCCGACACCTAGATACAGAAAACTACGGAGCGGAATACCTGGATACCCTGGACTTACACATCCAACACCTGGACACAGGAAACTACGAAGCGGAATACCTGGACACCCTGAAATTCCACATCCGACACCTAGATACAGAAAACTACGGAGCGGAATACCTGGATACCCTGGACTTCCACATCCAACACCTGGATACAGGAAACTACGAAGCGGAATGCCTGGACACCCTGGACTTCTACGTCCGACACCTGGAAACAGGTAACTACGGAGCGGAATACCTGGATACCCTGGACTTCCACATCCAACACCTGGACACAGGAAACTACGAAGCGGAATGCCTGGACACCCTGGACTTCTACGTCCGACACCTAGATACAGAAAACTACGTAACGGAATACCTGGATACCCTGGACTTCCACATCCAACACCTGGACACAGGAAACTACGAAGCGGAACACATGGACACCCTGAACTTTCACATCCGCCACCTGGATACAGAAAACTACGTAGCGGAATACCTGGACACCCTGGACTTCCACATCCAACACCTGGACACATGAAACTACGAAGCGGAATGCCTGGACACCCTGGACTTCCACATCCGACACCTAGATACAGAAAACTATGGAGCGGAATACCTGGACACCCTGGACTTCCACATCCGACACCTAGATACAGAAAACTATGGAGCGGAATACCTGGACACCCTGGACTTCCACATCCGACACCTAGATACAGAAAACTATGGAGCGGAATACCTGGACACCCTGAACTTCCACATCCGACACCTGGACACAGGAAACTACGGAGCGAAATGCCTGGACACCCTGGACTTCTACGTCCGACACCTAGATACAGAAAACTATGAAGCGGAATACGTGGACATCTTGGACTTCCACATCCGACACCTGGACACAGGAAACTACGAAGCGGAACACATGGACACCCTGAACTTTCACATCCGACACCTGGATACAGAAAACTACGTAGCGGAATACCTGGATACCCTGGACTTCCACATCCAACACCTGGACACAGGAAACTACGAAGCGGAATACCTGGACACCCTGAAATTCCACATCCGACACCTAGATACAGAAAACTACGGAGCGGAATACCTGGATACCCTGGACTTCCACATCCAACACCTGGACACAGGAAACTACGAAGCGGAATACCTGGACACCCTGAAATTCCACATCCGACACCTAGATACAGAAAACTACGGAGCGGAATACCTGGATACCCTGGACTTACACATCCAACACCTGGACACAGGAAACTACGAAGCGGAATACCTGGACACCCTGAAATTCCACATCCGACACCTAGATACAGAAAACTACGGAGCGGAATACCTGGATACCCTGGACTTCCACATCCAACACCTGGACACAGGAAACTACGAAGCGGAATGCCTGGACACCCTGGACTTCTACGTCCGACACCTGGAAACAGGTAACTACGGAGCGGAATACCTGGATACCCTGGACTTCCACATCCAACACCTGGACACAGGAAACTACGAAGCGGAATGCCTGGACACCCTGGACTTCTACGTCCGACACCTAGATACAGAAAACTACGTAACGGAATACCTGGATACCCTGGACTTCCACATCCAACACCTGGACACAGGAAACTACGAAGCGGAACACATGGACACCCTGAACTTTCACATCCGCCACCTGGATACAGAAAACTACGTAGCGGAATATCTGGACACCCTGGACTTCCACATCCAACACCTGGACACATGAAACTACGAAGCGGAATGCCTGGACACCCTGGACTTCCACATCCGACACCTAGATACAGAAAACTATGGAGCGGAATACCTGGACACCCTGGACTTCCACATCCGACACCTAGATACAGAAAACTATGGAGCGGAATACCTGGACACCCTGGACTTCCACATCCGACACCTAGATACAGAAAACTATGGAGCGGAATACCTGGATACCCTGGACTTCCACATCCAACACCTGGACACATGAAACTACGAAGCGGAATGCCTGGACACCCTGGACTTCCACATCCGACACCTAGATACAGAAAACTATGGAGCGGAATACCTGGATACCCTGGACTTCCACATCCAACACCTGGACACAGGAAACTACGGAGCGAAATGCCTGGACATCCTGGACTTCCACATCCGACACCTGGATACAGAAAACTACGAAGCGGAATGCCTGGACACCCTGGACTTCTACGTCCGACACCTAGATACTGAAAACTACGAAGGGGAATACCTGGACACCCTGAACTTCCACATCCGACACCTGGACACAGGAAACTACGGAGCGGAACACCTGGATACCCTGGACTTCCACATCCAACACCTGGACACAGGAAACTACGAAGCGGAATACCTGGACACCCTGGACTTCCACATCCGACACCTAGATACAGAAAACTACGGAGCGAAATGCCTGGACACCCTGGACTTCCACATCCAACACCTGGACACATGAAACTACGAAGCGGAATGCCTGGACACCCTGGACTTCCACATCCGACACCTAGATACAGAAAACTATGGAGCGGAATACCTGGATACCCTGGACTTCCACATCCAACACCTGGACACATGAAACTACGAATCGGAATACCTGGATACCCTGGACTTCCACATCCAACACCTGGACACAGGAAACTACGAAGCGGAATACCTGGACACCCTGAAATTCCACATCCGACACCTAGATACAGAAAACTACGGAGCGGAATACCTGGATACCCTGGACTTCCACATCCAACACCTGGACACAGGAAACTACGAAGCGGAATACCTGGACACCCTGAAATTCCACATCCGACACCTAGATACAGAAAACTACGGAGCGGAATACCTGGATACCCTGGACTTACACATCCAACACCTGGACACAGGAAACTACGAAGCGGAATACCTGGACACCCTGAAATTCCACATCCGACACCTAGATACAGAAAACTACGGAGCGGAATACCTGGATACCCTGGACTTCCACATCCAACACCTGGACACAGGAAACTACGAAGCGGAATGCCTGGACACCCTGGACTTCTACGTCCGACACCTGGAAACAGGTAACTACGGAGCGGAATACCTGGATACCCTGGACTTCCACATCCAACACCTGGACACAGGAAACTACGAAGCGGAATGCCTGGACACCCTGGACTTCTACGTCCGACACCTAGATACAGAAAACTACGTAACGGAATACCTGGATACCCTGGACTTCCACATCCAACACCTGGACACAGGAAACTACGAAGCGGAACACATGGACACCCTGAACTTTCACATCCGCCACCTGGATACAGAAAACTACGTAGCGGAATACCTGGACACCCTGGACTTCCACATCCAACACCTGGACACATGAAACTACGAAGCGGAATGCCTGGACACCCTGGACTTCCACATCCGACACCTAGATACAGAAAACTATGGAGCGGAATACCTGGACACCCTGGACTTCCACATCCGACACCTAGATACAGAAAACTATGGAGCGGAATACCTGGACACCCTGGACTTCCACATCCGACACCTAGATACAGAAAACTATGGAGCGGAATACCTGGATACCCTGGACTTCCACATCCAACACCTGGACACATGAAACTACGAAGCGGAATGCCTGGACACCCTGGACTTCCACATCCGACACCTAGATACAGAAAACTATGGAGCGGAATACCTGGATACCCTGGACTTCCACATCCAACACCTGGACACAGGAAACTACGGAGCGAAATGCCTGGACATCCTGGACTTCCACATCCGACACCTGGATACAGAAAACTACGAAGCGGAATGCCTGGACACCCTGGACTTCTACGTCCGACACCTAGATACTGAAAACTACGAAGGGGAATACCTGGACACCCTGAACTTCCACATCCGACACCTGGACACATTAAACTACGGAGCGGAACACCTGGATACCCTGGACTTCCGCATCCAACACCTGGACACAGGAAACTACGAAGCGGAATACCTGGACACCCTGGACTTCCACATCCGACACCTAGATACAGAAAACTACGGAGCGAAATGCCTGGACACCCTGAACTTCCATATCCGACACCAAGATACAGAAAACTACGAAGGGGAATACCTGGACACCCTGAACTTCCACATCCGACACCTGGACACAGGAAACTACGGAGCGAAATGCCTGGACACCCTGGACTTCTACGTCCGACACCTTGATACAGAAAACTATGAAGCGGAATACGTGGACATCCTGGACTTCCACATCCGACACCTGGACACAGGAAACTACGGAGCGGAATGCCTGGACATCCTGGACTTCCACATCCGACACCTGGACACAGGAAACTACGGAGCGAAATGCCTGGACACCCTGAACTTCCATATCCGACACCAAGATACAGAAAACTACGAAGGGGAATACCTGGACACCCTGAAATTCCACATCCGACACCTGGACACAGGAAACTACGGAGCGAAATGCCTGGTCACCCTGGACTTCTACGTCCGACACCTAGATACAGAAAACTATGAAGCGGAATACGTGGACATCCTGGACTTCCACATCCGACACCTGGACACAGGAAACTACGAAGCGGAACACATGGACACCCTGAACTTTCACATCCGACACCTGGATACAGAAAACTACGTAGCGGAATACCTGGACACCCTGGACTTCCACATCCAACACCTGGACACATGAAACTACGAAGCGGAATGCCTGGACACCCTGGACTTCCACATCCGACACCTAGATACAGAAAACTATGGAGCGGAATACCTGGATACCCTGGACTTCCACATCCAACACCTGGACACATGAAACTACGAATCGGAATACCTGGACACCCTGGACTTCCACATCCGACACCTAGATACAGAAAACTATGGAGCGGAATACCTGGATACCCTGGACTTCCACATCCAACACCTGGACACATGAAACTACGAAGCGGAATGCCTGGACACCCTGGACTTCCACATCCGACACCTAGATACAGAAAACTATGGAGCGAAATACCTGGATACCCTGGACTTCCACATCCAACACCTGGACACAGGAAACTACGGAGCGAAATGCCTGGACATCCTGGACTTCCACATCCGACACCTGGATACAGAAAACTACGAAGCGGAATGCCTGGACACCCTGGACTTCTACGTCCGACACCTAGATACTGAAAACTACGAAGGGGAATACCTGGACACCCTGAACTTCCACATCCGACACCTGGACACAGGAAACTACGGAGCGGAATACCTGGATACCCTGGACTTCCACATCCAACACCTGGACACAGGAAACTACGAAGCGGAATACCTGGACACCCTGGACTTCCACATCCGACACCTAGATACAGAAAACTACGGAGCGAAATGCCTGGACACCCTGAACTTCCATATCCGACACCAAGATACAGAAAACTACGAAGGGGAATACCTGGACACCCTGAACTTCCACATCCGACACCTGGACACAGGAAACTACGGAGCGAAATGCCTGGACACCCTGGACTTCTACGTCCGACACCTAGATACAGAAAACTATGAAGCGGAATACGTGGACATCCTGGACTTCCACATCCGACACCTGGACACAGGAAACTACGAAGCGGAACACATGGACACCCTGAACTTTCACATCCGACACCTGGATACAGAAAACTACGTAGCGGAATACCTGGACACCCTGGACTTCCACATCCAACACCTGGACACATGAAACTACGAAGCGGAATGCCTGGACACCCTGGACTTCCACATCCGACACCTAGATACAGAAAACTATGGAGCGGAATACCTGGATACCCTGGACTTCCACATCCAACACCTGGACACATGAAACTACGAATCGGAATACCTGGATACCCTGGACTTCCACATCCAACACCTGGACACAGGAAACTACGAAGCGGAATACCTGGACACCCTGAAATTCCACATCCGACACCTAGATACAGAAAACTACGGAGCGGAATACCTGGATACCCTGGACTTCCACATCCAACACCTGGACACAGGAAACTACGAAGCGGAATACCTGGACACCCTGAAATTCCACATCCGACACCTAGATACAGAAAACTACGGAGCGGAATACCTGGATACCCTGGACTTACACATCCAACACCTGGACACAGGAAACTACGAAGCGGAATACCTGGACACCCTGAAATTCCACATCCGACACCTAGATACAGAAAACTACGGAGCGGAATACCTGGATACCCTGGACTTCCACATCCAACACCTGGACACAGGAAACTACGAAACGGAATGCCTGGACACCCTGGACTTCTACGTCCGACACCTGGACACAGGTAACTACGGAGCGGAATACCTGGATACCCTGGACTTCCACATCCAACACCTGGACACAGGAAACTACGAAGCGGAATGCCTGGACACCCTGGACTTCTACGTCCGACACCTAGATACAGAAAACTACGTAACGGAATACCTGGATACCCTGGACTTCCACATCCAACACCTGGACACAGGAAACTACGAAGCGGAACACATGGACACCCTGAACTTTCACATCCGCCACCTGGATACAGAAAACTACGTAGCGGAATACCTGGACACCCTGGACTTCCACATCCAACACCTGGACACATGAAACTACGAAGCGGAATGCCTGGACACCCTGGACTTCCACATCCGACACCTAGATACAGAAAACTATGGAGCGGAATACCTGGACACCCTGGACTTCCACATCCGACACCTAGATACAGAAAACTATGGAGCGGAATACCTGGACACCCTGGACTTCCACATCCGACACCTAGATACAGAAAACTATGGAGCGGAATACCTGGATACCCTGGACTTCCACATCCAACACCTGGACACATGAAACTACGAAGCGGAATGCCTGGACACCCTGGACTTCCACATCCGACACCTAGATACAGAAAACTATGGAGCGGAATACCTGGATACCCTGGACTTCCACATCCAACACCTGGACACAGGAAACTACGGAGCGAAATGCCTGGACATCCTGGACTTCCACATCCGACACCTGGATACAGAAAACTACGAAGCGGAATGCCTGGACACCCTGGACTTCTACGTCCGACACCTAGATACTGAAAACTACGAAGGGGAATACCTGGACACCCTGAACTTCCACATCCGACACCTGGACACAGGAAACTACGGAGCGGAATACCTGGATACCCTGGATTTCCACATCCAACACCTGGACACAGGAAACTACGAAGCGGAATACCTGGACACCCTGGACTTCCACATCCGACACCTAGATACAGAAAACTACGAAGGGGAATACCTGGACACCCTGAAATTCCACATCCGACACCTGGACACAGGAAACTACGGAGCGAAATGCCTGGTCACCCTGGACTTCTACGTCCGACACCTAGATACAGAAAACTATGAAGCGGAATACGTGGACATCCTGGACTTCCACATCCGACACCTGGACACAGGAAACTACGAAGCGGAACACATGGACACCCTGAACTTTCACATCCGACACCTGGATACAGAAAACTACGTAGCGGAATACCTGGACACCCTGGACTTCCACATCCAACACCTGGACACATGAAACTACGAAGCGGAATGCCTGGACACCCTGGACTTCCACATCCGACACCTAGATACAGAAAACTATGGAGCGGAATACCTGGATACCCTGGACTTCCACATCCAACACCTGGACACATGAAACTACGAATCGGAATACCTGGATACCCTGGACTTCCACATCCAACACCTGGACACAGGAAACTACGAAGCGGAATACCTGGACACCCTGAAATTCCACATCCGACACCTAGATACAGAAAACTACGGAGCGGAATACCTGGATACCCTGGACTTCCACATCCAACACCTGGACACAGGAAACTACGAAGCGGAATACCTGGACACCCTGAAATTCCACATCCGACACCTAGATACAGAAAACTACGGAGCGGAATACCTGGATACCCTGGACTTACACATCCAACACCTGGACACAGGAAACTACGAAGCGGAATACCTGGACACCCTGAAATTCCACATCCGACACCTAGATACAGAAAACTACGGAGCGGAATACCTGGATACCCTGGACTTCCACATCCAACACCTGGACACAGGAAACTACGAAGCGGAATGCCTGGACACCCTGGACTTCTACGTCCGACACCTGGAAACAGGTAACTACGGAGCGGAATACCTGGATACCCTGGACTTCCACATCCAACACCTGGACACAGGAAACTACGAAGCGGAATGCCTGGACACCCTGGACTTCTACGTCCGACACCTAGATACAGAAAACTACGTAACGGAATACCTGGATACCCTGGACTTCCACATCCAACACCTGGACACAGGAAACTACGAAGCGGAACACATGGACACCCTGAACTTTCACATCCGCCACCTGGATACAGAAAACTACGTAGCGGAATACCTGGACACCCTGGACTTCCACATCCGACACCTAGATACAGAAAACTATGGAGCGGAATACCTGGACACCCTGGACTTCCACATCCGACACCTAGATACAGAAAACTATGGAGCGGAATACCTGGACACCCTGGACTTCCACATCCGACACCTAGATACAGAAAACTATGGAGCGGAATACCTGGATACCCTGGACTTCCACATCCAACACCTGGACACATGAAACTACGAAGCGGAATGCCTGGACACCCTGGACTTCCACATCCGACACCTAGATACAGAAAACTATGGAGCGGAATACCTGGATACCCTGGACTTCCACATCCAACACCTGGACACAGGAAACTACGGAGCGAAATACCTGGACACCCTGAAATTCCACATCCAACACCTAGATACAGAAAACTACGGAGCGGAATACCTGGATACCCTGGACTTCCACATCCAACACCTGGACACAGGAAACTACGAAGCGGAACACATGGACACCCTGAACTTTCACATCCGACACCTGGATACAGAAAACTACGTAGCGGAATACCTGGACACCCTGGACTTCCACATCCAACACCTGGACACATGAAACTACGAAGCGGAATGCCTGGACACCCTGGACTTCCACATCCGACACCTAGATACAGAAAACTATGGAGCGGAATACCTGGATACCCTGGACTTCCACATCCAACACCTGGACACAGGAAACTACGAAGCGGAA
Organism: Cephus spinipes; assembly: GCA_963971525.1. Classification (NCBI taxonomy): domain Eukaryota; kingdom Metazoa; phylum Arthropoda; class Insecta; order Hymenoptera; family Cephidae; genus Cephus; species Cephus spinipes. The sequence goes on along the minus strand of OZ020578.1, from coordinate 8,844,972 downwards.
TACCTGGACACCCTGAAATTCCACGTCCGACACCTAGATACAGAAAACTACGGAGCGGAATACCTGGATACCCTGGACTTCCACATCCAACACCTGGACACAGGAAACTACGAAGCGGAATGCCTGGACACCCTGGACTTCTACGTCCGACACCTGGAAACAGGAAACTACGGAGCAGAATACCTGGATACCCTGGACTTCCACATCCGACACCTAGATACAGAAAACTATGGAGCGGAATACCTGGACACCCTGGACTTCCACATCCGACACCTAGATACAGAAAACTATGGAGCGGAATACCTGGACACCCTGGACTTCCACATCCGACACCTAGATACAGAAAACTATGGAGCGGAATACCTGGACACCCTGGACTTCCACATCCGACACCGAGATACAGAAAACTATGGAGCGGAATACCTGGATACCCTGGACTTCCACATCCAACACCTGGACACATGAAACTACGAAGCGGAATGCCTGGACATCCTGGACTTCCACATCCGACACCTGGATACAGAAAACTACGAAGCGGAATGCCTGGACACCCTGGACTTCTACGTCCGACACCTAGATACTGAAAACTACGAAGGGGAATACCTGGACACCCTGAACTTCCACATCCGACACCTGGACACAGGAAACTACGGAGCGGAATACCTGGATACCCTGGACTTCCACATCCAACACCTGGACACAGGAAACTACGAAGCGGAATACCTGGACACCCTGGACTTCCACATCCGACACCTAGATACAGAAAACTACGGAGCGAAATGCCTGGACACCCTGAACTTCCATATCCGACACCAAGATACAGAAAACTACGAAGGGGAATACCTGGACACCCTGAACTTCCACATCCGACACCTGGACACAGGAAACTACGAAGCGGAATACCTGGACACCCTGAAATTCCACATCCGACACCTAGATACAGAAAACTACGGAGCGGAATACCTGGATACCCTGGACTTCCACATCCAACACCTGGACACAGGAAACTACGGAGCGAAATGCCTGGACATCCTGGACTTCCACATCCGACACCTGGATACAGAAAACTACGAAGCGGAATGCCTGGACACCCTGGACTTCTACGTCCGACACGTAGATACTGAAAACTACGAAGGGGAATACCTGGACACCCTGGACTTCCACATCCGACACCTAGATACAGAAAACTACGGAGCGAAATGCCTGGACACCCTGAACTTCCATATCCGACACCAAGATACAGAAAACTACGAAGGGGAATACCTGGACACTCTGAACTTCCACATCCGACACCTGGACACAGGAAACTACGAAGCGGAATACCTGGACACCCTGAAATTCCACATCCGACACCTAGATACAGAAAACTACGGAGCGGAATACCTGGATACCCTGGACTTCCACATCCAACACCTGGACACAGGAAACTACGGAGCGAAATGCCTGGACATCCTGGACTTCCACATCCGACACCTGGATACAGAAAACTACGAAGCGGAATGCCTGGACACCCTGGACTTCTACGTCCGACACGTAGATACTGAAAACTACGAAGGGGAATACCTGGACACCCTGAACTTCCACATCCGACACCTGGACACAGGAAACTACGGAGCGGAATACCTGGATACCCTGGACTTCCACATCCAACACCTGGACACAGGAAACTACGAAGCGGAATACCTGGACACCCTGGACTTCCACATCCGACACCTAGATACAGAAAACTACGGAGCGAAATGCCTGGACACCCTGAACTTCCATATCCGACACCAAGATACAGAAAACTACGAAGGGGAATACCTGGACACCCTGAACTTCCACATCCGACACCTGGACACAGGAAACTACGGAGCGAAATGCCTGGACACCCTGGACTTCTACGTCCGACACCTAGATACAGAAAACTATGAAGCGGAATACGTGGACATCCTGGACTTCCACATCCGACACCTGGACACAGGAAACTACGAAGCGGAACACATGGACACCCTGAACTTTCACATCCGACACCTGGATACAGAAAACTACGTAGCGGAATACCTGGACACCCTGGACTTCCACATCCAACACCTGGACACATGAAACTACGAAGCGGAATGCCTGGACACCCTGGACTTCCACATCCGACACCTAGATACAGAAAACTATGGAGCGGAATACCTGGATACCCTGGACTTCCACATCCAACACTTGGACACATGAAACTACGAATCGGAATACCTGGATACCCTGGACTTCCACATCCAACACCTGGACACAGGAAACTACGAAGCGGAATACCTGGACACCCTGAAATTCCACATCCGACACCTAGATACAGAAAACTACGGAGCGGAATACCTGGATACCCTGGACTTCCACATCCAACACCTGGACACAGGAAACTACGAAGCGGAATACCTGGACACCCTGAAATTCCACATCCGACACCTAGATACAGAAAACTACGGAGCGGAATACCTGGATATCCTGGACTTACACATCCAACACCTGGACACAGGAAACTACGAAGCGGAATACCTGGACAACCTGAAATTCCACATCCGACACCTAGATACAGAAAACTACGGAGCGGAATACCTGGATACCCTGGACTTCCACATCCAACACCTGGACACAGGAAACTACGAAGCGGAATGCCTGGACACCCTGGACTTCTACGTCCGACACCTGGAAACAGGTAACTACGGAGCGGAATACCTGGATACCCTGGACTTCCACATCCAACACCTGGACACAGGAAACTACGAAGCGGAATGCCTGGACACCCTGGACTTCTACGTCCGACACCTAGATACAGAAAACTACGTAACGGAATACCTGGATACCCTGGACTTCCACATCCAACACCTGGACACAGGAAACTACGAAGCGGAACACATGGACACCCTGAACTTTCACATCCGCCACCTGGATACAGAAAACTACGTAGCGGAATACCTGGACACCCTGGACTTCCACATCCAACACCTGGACACATGAAACTACGAAGCGGAATGCCTGGACACCCTGGACTTCCACATCCGACACCTAGATACAGAAAACTATGGAGCGGAATACCTGGACACCCTGGACTTCCACATCCGACACCTAGATACAGAAAACTATGGAGCGGAATACCTGGACACCCTGGACTTCCACATCCGACACCTAGATACAGAAAACTATGGAGCGGAATACCTGGATACCCTGGACTTCCACATCCAACACCTGGACACATGAAACTACGAAGCGGAATGCCTGGACACCCTGGACTTCCACATCCGACACCTAGATACAGAAAACTATGGAGCGGAATACCTGGATACCCTGGACTTCCACATCCAACACCTGGACACAGGAAACTACGGAGCGAAATGCCTGGACATCCTGGACTTCCACATCCGACACCTGGATACAGAAAACTACGAAGCGGAATGCCTGGACACCCTGGACTTCTACGTCCGACACCTAGATACTGAAAACTACGAAGGGGAATACCTGGACACCCTGAACTTCCACATCCGACACCTGGACACAGGAAACTACGGAGCGGAATACCTGGATACCCTGGATTTCCACATCCAACACCTGGACACAGGAAACTACGAAGCGGAATACCTGGACACCCTGGACTTCCACATCCGACACCTAGATACAGAAAACTACGAAGGGGAATACCTGGACACCCTGAAATTCCACATCCGACACCTGGACACAGGAAACTACGGAGCGAAATGCCTGGTCACCCTGGACTTCTACGTCCGACACCTAGATACAGAAAACTATGAAGCGGAATACGTGGACATCCTGGACTTCCACATCCGACACCTGGACACAGGAAACTACGAAGCGGAACACATGGACACCCTGAACTTTCACATCCGACACCTGGATACAGAAAACTACGTAGCGGAATACCTGGACACCCTGGACTTCCACATCCAACACCTGGACACATGAAACTACGAAGCGGAATGCCTGGACACCCTGGACTTCCACATCCGACACCTAGATACAGAAAACTATGGAGCGGAATACCTGGATACCCTGGACTTCCACATCCAACACCTGGACACATGAAACTACGAATCGGAATACCTGGATACCCTGGACTTCCACATCCAACACCTGGACACAGGAAACTACGAAGCGGAATACCTGGACACCCTGAAATTCCACATCCGACACCTAGATACAGAAAACTACGGAGCGGAATACCTGGATACCCTGGACTTCCACATCCAACACCTGGACACAGGAAACTACGAAGCGGAATACCTGGACACCCTGAAATTCCACATCCGACACCTAGATACAGAAAACTACGGAGCGGAATACCTGGATACCCTGGACTTACACATCCAACACCTTGACACAGGAAACTACGAAGCGGAATACCTGGACACCCTGAAATTCCACATCCGACACCTAGATACAGAAAACTACGGAGCGGAATACCTGGATACCCTGGACTTCCACATCCAACACCTGGACACAGGAAACTACGAAGCGGAATGCCTGGACACCCTGGACTTCTACGTCCGACACCTGGAAACAGGTAACTACGGAGCGGAATACCTGGATACCCTGGACTTCCACATCCAACACCTGGACACAGGAAACTACGAAGCGGAATGCCTGGACACCCTGGACTTCTACGTCCGACACCTAGATACAGAAAACTACGTAACGGAATACCTGGATACCCTGGACTTCCACATCCAACACCTGGACACAGGAAACTACGAAGCGGAACACATGGACACCCTGAACTTTCACATCCGCCACCTGGATACAGAAAACTACGTAGCGGAATACCTGGACACCCTGGACTTCCACATCCGACACCTAGATACAGAAAACTATGGAGCGGAATACCTGGACACCCTGGACTTCCACATCCGACACCTAGATACAGAAAACTATGGAGCGGAATACCTGGATACCCTGGACTTCCACATCCAACACTTGGACACATGAAACTACGAATCGGAATACCTGGATACCCTGGACTTCCACATCCAACACCTGGACACAGGAAACTACGAAGCGGAATACCTGGACACCCTGAAATTCCACATCCGACACCTAGATACAGAAAACTACGGAGCGGAATACCTGGATACCCTGGACTTCCACATCCAACACCTGGACACAGGAAACTACGAAGCGGAATACCTGGACACCCTGAAATTCCACATCCGACACCTAGATACAGAAAACTACGGAGCGGAATACCTGGATATCCTGGACTTACACATCCAACACCTGGACACAGGAAACTACGAAGCGGAATACCTGGACAACCTGAAATTCCACATCCGACACCTAGATACAGAAAACTACGGAGCGGAATACCTGGATACCCTGGACTTCCACATCCAACACCTGGACACAGGAAACTACGAAGCGGAATGCCTGGACACCCTGGACTTCTACGTCCGACACCTGGAAACAGGTAACTACGGAGCGGAATACCTGGATACCCTGGACTTCCACATCCAACACCTGGACACAGGAAACTACGAAGCGGAATGCCTGGACACCCTGGACTTCTACGTCCGACACCTAGATACAGAAAACTACGTAACGGAATACCTGGATACCCTGGACTTCCACATCCAACACCTGGACACAGGAAACTACGAAGCGGAACACATGGACACCCTGAACTTTCACATCCGCCACCTGGATACAGAAAACTACGTAGCGGAATACCTGGACACCCTGGACTTCCACATCCAACACCTGGACACATGAAACTACGAAGCGGAATGCCTGGACACCCTGGACTTCCACATCCGACACCTAGATACAGAAAACTATGGAGCGGAATACCTGGACACCCTGGACTTCCACATCCGACACCTAGATACAGAAAACTATGGAGCGGAATACCTGGACACCCTGGACTTCCACATCCGACACCTAGATACAGAAAACTATGGAGCGGAATACCTGGATACCCTGGACTTCCACATCCAACACCTGGACACATGAAACTACGAAGCGGAATGCCTGGACACCCTGGACTTCCACATCCGACACCTAGATACAGAAAACTATGGAGCGGAATACCTGGATACCCTGGACTTCCACATCCAACACCTGGACACAGGAAACTACGGAGCGAAATGCCTGGACATCCTGGACTTCCACATCCGACACCTGGATACAGAAAACTACGAAGCGGAATGCCTGGACACCCTGGACTTCTACGTCCGACACCTAGATACTGAAAACTACGAAGGGGAATACCTGGACACCCTGAACTTCCACATCCGACACCTGGACACAGGAAACTACGGAGCGGAATACCTGGATACCCTGGATTTCCACATCCAACACCTGGACACAGGAAACTACGAAGCGGAATACCTGGACACCCTGGACTTCCACATCCGACACCTAGATACAGAAAACTACGAAGGGGAATACCTGGACACCCTGAAATTCCACATCCGACACCTGGACACAGGAAACTACGGAGCGAAATGCCTGGTCACCCTGGACTTCTACGTCCGACACCTAGATACAGAAAACTATGAAGCGGAATACGTGGACATCCTGGACTTCCACATCCGACACCTGGACACAGGAAACTACGAAGCGGAACACATGGACACCCTGAACTTTCACATCCGACACCTGGATACAGAAAACTACGTAGCGGAATACCTGGACACCCTGGACTTCCACATCCAACACCTGGACACATGAAACTACGAAGCGGAATGCCTGGACACCCTGGACTTCCACATCCAACACCTGGACACAGGAAACTACGAAGCGGAATACCTGGACACCCTGAAATTCCACATCCGACACCTAGATACAGAAAACTACGGAGCGGAATACCTGGATACCCTGGACTTCCACATCCAACACCTGGACACAGGAAACTACGAAGCGGAATACCTGGACACCCTGAAATTCCACATCCGACACCTAGATACAGAAAACTACGGAGCGGAATACCTGGATACCCTGGACTTACACATCCAACACCTTGACACAGGAAACTACGAAGCGGAATACCTGGACACCCTGAAATTCCACATCCGACACCTAGATACAGAAAACTACGGAGCGGAATACCTGGATACCCTGGACTTCCACATCCAACACCTGGACACAGGAAACTACGAAGCGGAATGCCTGGACACCCTGGACTTCTACGTCCGACACCTGGAAACAGGTAACTACGGAGCGGAATACCTGGATACCCTGGACTTCCACATCCAACACCTGGACACAGGAAACTACGAAGCGGAATGCCTGGACACCCTGGACTTCTACGTCCGACACCTAGATACAGAAAACTACGTAACGGAATACCTGGATACCCTGGACTTCCACATCCAACACCTGGACACAGGAAACTACGAAGCGGAACACATGGACACCCTGAACTTTCACATCCGCCACCTGGATACAGAAAACTACGTAGCGGAATACCTGGACACCCTGGACTTCCACATCCGACACCTAGATACAGAAAACTATGGAGCGGAATACCTGGACACCCTGGACTTCCACATCCGACACCTAGATACAGAAAACTATGGAGCGGAATACCTGGACACCCTGGACTTCCACATCCGACACCTAGATACAGAAAACTATGGAGCGGAATACCTGGATACCCTGGACTTCCACATCCAACACCTGGACACATGAAACTACGAAGCGGAATGCCTGGACACCCTGGACTTCCACATCCGACACCTAGATACAGAAAACTATGGAGCGGAATACCTGGATACCCTGGACTTCCACATCCAACACCTGGACACAGGAAACTACGGAGCGAAATACCTGGACACCCTGAAATTCCACATCCAACACCTAGATACAGAAAACTACGGAGCGGAATACCTGGATACCCTGGACTTCCACATCCAACACCTGGACACAGGAAACTACGAAGCGGAACACATGGACACCCTGAACTTTCACATCCGACACCTGGATACAGAAAACTACGTAGCGGAATACCTGGACACCCTGGACTTCCACATCCAACACCTGGACACATGAAACTACGAAGCGGAATGCCTGGACACCCTGGACTTCCACATCCGACACCTAGATACAGAAAACTATGGAGCGGAATACCTGGATACCCTGGACTTCCACATCCAACACCTGGACACAGGAAACTACGAAGCGGAATACCTGGACACCCTGAAATTCCACGTCCGACACCTAGATACAGAAAACTACGGAGCGGAATACCTGGATACCCTGGACTTCCACATCCAACACCTGGACACAGGAAACTACGAAGCGGAATGCCTGGACACCCTGGACTTCTACGTCCGACACCTGGAAACAGGAAACTACGGAGCAGAATACCTGGATACCCTGGACTTCCACATCCAACACCTGGACACAGGAAACTACGAAGCGGAATGCCTGGACACCCTGGACTTCTACGTCCGACACCTAGATACAGAAAACTACGTAACGGAATACCTGGATACCCTGGACTTCCACATCCAACACCTGGACACAGGAAACTACGAAGCGGAACACATGGACACCCTGAACTTTCACATCCGACACCTGGATACAGAAAACTACGTAGCGGAATACCTGGACACCCTGGACTTCCACATCCGACACCTAGATACAGAAAACTATGGAGCGGAATACCTGGACACCCTGGACTTCCACATCCGACACCTAGATACAGAAAACTATGGAGCGGAATACCTGGACACCCTGGACTTCCACATCCGACACCGAGATACAGAAAACTATGGAGCGGAATACCTGGATACCCTGGACTTCCACATCCAACACCTGGACACAGGAAACTACGGAGCGAAATACCTGGACACCCTGAAATTCCACATCCAACACCTAGATACAGAAAACTACGGAGCGGAATACCTGGATACCCTGGACTTCCACATCCAACACCTGGACACAGGAAACTACGAAGCGGAACACATGGACACCCTGAACTTTCACATCCGACACCTGGATACAGAAAACTACGTAGCGGAATACCTGGACACCCTGGACTTCCACATCCAACACCTGGACACATGAAACTACGAAGCGGAATGCCTGGACACCCTGGACTTCCACATCCGACACCTAGATACAGAAAACTATGGAGCGGAATACCTGGATACCCTGGACTTCCACATCCAACACCTGGACACAGGAAACTACGAAGCGGAATACCTGGACACCCTGAAATTCCACGTCCGACACCTAGATACAGAAAACTACGGAGCGGAATACCTGGATACCCTGGACTTCCACATCCAACACCTGGACACAGGAAACTACGAAGCGGAATGCCTGGACACCCTGGACTTCTACGTCCGACACCTGGAAACAGGAAACTACGGAGCAGAATACCTGGATACCCTGGACTTCCACATCCAACACCTGGACACAGGAAACTACGAAGCGGAATGCCTGGACACCCTGGACTTCTACGTCCGACACCTAGATACAGAAAACTACGTAACGGAATACCTGGATACCCTGGACTTCCACATCCAACACCTGGACACAGGAAACTACGAAGCGGAACACATGGACACCCTGAACTTTCACATCCGACACCTGGATACAGAAAACTACGTAGCGGAATACCTGGACACCCTGGACTTCCACATCCGACACCTAGATACAGAAAACTATGGAGCGGAATACCTGGACACCCTGGACTTCCACATCCGACACCTAGATACAGAAAACTATGGAGCGGAATACCTGGACACCCTGGACTTCCACATCCGACACCGAGATACAGAAAACTATGGAGCGGAATACCTGGATACCCTGGACTTCCACATCCAACACCTGGACACATGAAACTACGAAGCGGAATGCCTGGACACCCTGGACTTCCACATCCGACACCTAGATACAGAAAACTATGGAGCGGAATACCTGGATACCCTGGACTTCCACATCCAACACCTGGACACAGGAAACTACGGAGCGAAATGCCTGGACATCCTGGAATTCCACATCCGACACCTGGATACAGAAAACTACGAAGCGGAATGCCTGGACACCCTGGACTTCTACGTCCGACACCTAGATACTGAAAACTACGAAGGGGAATACCTGGACACCCTGAACTTCCACATCCGACACCTGGACACAGGAAACTACGGAGCGGAATACCTGGATACCCTGGACTTCCACATCCAACACCTGGACACAGGAAACTACGAAGCGGAATACCTGGACACCCTGGACTTCCACATCCGACACCTAGATACAGAAAACTACGGAGCGAAATGCCTGGACACCCTGAACTTCCATATCCGACACCAAGATACAGAAAACTACGAAGGGGAATACCTGGACACCCTGAACTTCCACATCCGACACCTGGACACAGGAAACTACGAAGCGGAATACCTGGACACCCTGAAATTCCACATCCGACCTAGATACAGAAAACTACGGAGCGGAATACCTGGATACCCTGGACTTCCACATCCAACACCTGGACACAGGAAACTACGAAGCGGAATGCCTGGACACCCTGGACTTCTACGTCCGACACCTGGAAACAGGAAACTACGGAGCAGAATACCTGGATACCCTGGACTTCCACATCCGACACCTGGATACAGAAAACTACGTAGCGGAATACCTGGACACCCTGGACTTCCACATCCGACACCTAGATACAGAAAACTATGGAGCGGAATACCTGGACACCCTGGACTTCCACATCCGACACCTAGATACAGAAAACTATGGAGCGGAATACCTGGACACCCTGGACTTCCACATCCGACACCTAGATACAGAAAACTATGGAGCGGAATACCTGGATACCCTGGACTTCCACATCCAACACCTGGACACATGAAACTACGAAGCGGAATGCCTGGACACCCTGGACTTCCACATCCGACACCTAGATACAGAAAACTATGGAGCGGAATACCTGGATACCCTGGACTTCCACATCCAACACCTGGACACAGGAAACTACGGAGCGAAATGCCTGGACATCCTGGACTTCCACATCCGACACCTGGATACAGAAAACTACGAAGCGGAATGCCTGGACACCCTGGACTTCTACGTCCGACACCTAGATACTGAAAACTACGAAGGGGAATACCTGGACACCCTGAACTTCCACATCCGACACCTGGACACAGGAAACTACGGAGCGGAATACCTGGATACCCTGGACTTCCACATCCAACACCTGGACACAGGAAACTACGAAGCGGAATACCTGGACACCCTGGACTTCCACATTCGACACCTAGATACAGAAAACTACGGAGCGAAATGCCTGGACACCCTGAACTTCCATATCCGACACCAAGATACAGAAAACTACGAAGGGGAATACCTGGACACCCTGAACTTCCACATCCGACACCCGGACACAGGAAACTACGGAGCGAAATGCCTGGACACCCTGGACTTCTACGTCCGACACCTTGATACAGAAAACTATGAAGCGGAATACGTGGACATCCTGGACTTCCACATCCGACACCTGGACACAGGAAACTACGGAGCGGAATGCCTGGACATCCTGGACTTCCACATCCGACACCTGGACACAGGAAACTACGGAGCGAAATGCCTGGACACCCTGAACTTCCATATCCGACACCAAGATACAGAAAACTACGAAGGGGAATACCTGGACACCCTGAAATTCCACATCCGACACCTGGACACAGGAAACTACGGAGCGAAATGCCTGGTCACCCTGGACTTCTACGTCCGACACCTAGATACAGAAAACTATGAAGCGGAATACGTGGACATCCTGGACTTCCACATCCGACACCTGGACACAGGAAACTACGGAGCGGAATGCCTGGACATCCTGGACTTCCACATCCGACACTTGGATACAGAAAACTACGAAGCGGAATACCTGGACACCCTGGACTTCCACGTCCGCCATCTGGATACAGAAAACTACGAAGCAGAACTGTTGGACAAACTGTCACCTAAAATACGAGGAACTATGCCGAAGCACACATATACATAACCCATATACGCGCGCTGCACATGAATGCTATTAAAAACTGAATAATTCTATACTGTTGTGAAAACAGCCTTATACTAACTGGAAATTCGGTATGAACGGTAGCTTCATGTATAAA
>OZ020578.1:8742859-8830359 GCA_963971525.1 Cephus spinipes | reverse complement strand
TAGAAAAGAGAAAGATCGATAAACGGCGACACCGCCAAAATAGAAAGAGAAATATAAGTAAACGGCGACTCCGCCAATAACGTGAAGTGACAGATTCACAAACGGCGACACCGCCAAATAGGGAAACGAACGAAACACGAAAACGGCGACACCGCCAAGATACGAGAGGGAAGCGCGAAGAAAAATAGGAACAGACGCGAGAGAGAGAGAATCAAGCGGTCGACGAGAACTCCAGAAATATACCCGGTTCGGAGGCTAGCTCACCTGGGAGAGCGTCGTGGCGTTCAAGAGGCTAGACGAGAGAAGGAATAGGCATGCGATAAGAGAAAAGGTAAAAGAAAGAGATTAGAGAAAAATCAGTAAGGTTTAACGCACCGAAGCTATATTAAATCAAAGCAAGGAAGCGGCATGCAAGCCATACAACAAGCTACAGCGTGCGACAAGCAGAAAGCAAAAGTAAATTTTCAGTTAGAAATACTAAGGTGCGAAAGCGAAATTAAACAGTCAAAATCCTTAAGAGACTAATACAAAGCAATAGATTCTTGAGGGATTCTATATAAACTAAAATTCTTAAATACGAGACGCGGAACCACGAGGGACTACGGCCCTTTGGCGAAACGATACGGCAGCGGGACGAATCCACGCCGACGAGAAAAATGTTTTCTACAATTGTTTCAATAAATCCGCGAATACAAAATACACGCGAGAACAAAACTTTAGCTTCGTAGCGGTACGAAAACACAGAATAAATTCACTCGCGAAATTTCCCGACAATCGGAAAGAGTCAGATAATAAGCGATATAATGGTAGCGAGGAACACAGGTATTAAACGCACGCAAATAAATTAACATAAATAGTACACGCACTATACAATAGTTAGAAGAAATGGCAAGCTCTCCGAAAATTGTCACCAGAATATTATAATCGGCAAAACTAAATTAAGAGTAGGTACGCCACTGATAGTCAGTGTGTCCTTTAGTCTCGCATTAGGCGAGTACGCGCAAAAAAAAAAGGGTGACTCGACGCTCGAACAACAGCGTAAGGTATCAGAAAAATATTACAATAAGACGTTAATTACGAGTTTCTGCAAAATTGAAATATAAGTTAAATCGAGAGGAGGAAGCCATTCCTTATAACGACAGCGAAAAATATAGAAATAATACACAGCAGATAAAAGAATTATTTAGCGTCCAAAATTCAATATAATAAAGCAACAAATAACGCCGGAAAAGATAGAAAAGTCCAAAAGATATTTAATCAAAAGAACTAAGTAGACTCAACGGGAAACGGCCAAGCCGGGGACGCCGGGGCCCTAGGTGTTTCCACGTGGTCGGGAAAATAATCGACACTTATAAAATATTCGACAATTCCAAAGCACTAAATTACGATAAACGAAATTAATTACTATAGATGCGATATGAAAGATAGTCTACGATAATAAAAGAAAAAGCTAAATAAGATAACGGTATCCGGCACTATCGTCCTTTTACTTAGAGGGACTGGAACGACATTCAGTCCCGGTAAGCGAGAAAAGATGCCGTCGAGACAAAAGGCCTAGACGGTATTACTTCAATTAACTACACAAAAATCTCCAAAATAACGGTAACGAAAGGAGCTCACCAAATATATAAAATCCAGAATCGAGGAAAAAGAAAGCGAGTCTTCAATAATAGATTCGTCCTTCTACACTTCCTTCCTTCCAGATAAGAGACCAGATAAATTTGATATCAGCGAGTTCTGTAATCGGCTTCCTATATTCACTAACGACTTTTGCAATAAACCACAGGCTAAGATGCTCCAAACGTAAGTGAACGAGCCGGAATTCGTCGCTAGAGGAAGAGCCCTAGGGGCCCCCCTCCTAAATTAATAATTCCTTATTCGCACGGTAGAGCGATAACACACTATAATAATACTAAATAGGTAATCTAACGCTTGACGGTAGCTAGAGACGAAGCATTAGGCGGCTCGAGTCCGAAGATAGGCGGAGAGGGCCGAGCTGAGCGCAGGAATCCTTGGTGCGGCCGATCGTGGGTCCTCGGTGCGAGCAGCAGGAGCCGGCGAAGAGTATGCCCTGGTTTCTTCTCCGGGGGCCACTGATAACGGGAGCGCTAGGGAACGTTCGGCGACTGGCGGCACGATAGGGGACCATCCTTTCCTCCTATCGGCGGCACGAGTGGCGAAGGCCCTTTTTGCGGTCCGTATGGGCGGCCGGCAGAAGTAGTAGAGGGATCCCATCCCGGGTATCCCGGGCTCCACGGAAGTCCTCCGGAGCGAACAGCAGTTTGGTCCAGCCTCTGTCGAGCGCTCGTCCGGTAGCTCAGGAACTCTCGTTGGCGGTCAGCTTCGTGCTCGTAGTGTAGACGTAGATTTGCCCAGGACGGTAAAGAAGGTAGGCGAGTGCGAATAGGAAAGCTCGAAAATAAAAATAAAAACAAAAAAAAAGCAGAAAAGCGAAACAGAAATAAGCAGAAAGGACGATAGACGGAAACAGAGTGCATAAACGATAAGCGAGACAAGCAAAGCTGTCTTTGGAATGTCGGGTGACCGACGTTTGGAGGATCGTTGCAGGTGGATGGTGTCTTTTCCCTACTCCTAGCAAACTTTGTGACTGAATTTCCGAAATTCACGTCACAACTCCCCCTTCCCTAGCGGAAGCCGTACTGGTGACGAGACCTTGCGTTACCGGAGATCCAAAAAAAGAAATCTACCGCGAAAGGTCGACGTTGCCAGGGAGGTTTCCCAACATTCGTACGCGAGAGAAGAAAAAAGAAGAAAGAAAAAAAACTTTTGGAATAGCCGATATACTTCATAATACACGAGAGCGTTCAATCCAGACGGGATTGACGAAATTTAATAAAGACAGAAGAAAAGTGATTACGGAAAAACGAACTTCAAGTTTAGGTAGGCTAACGGCATCATACTCATTGGTGCTAGTCGGAACTAATTTGCACTTCTACAAAAAAAAAATCTGGTCGAGATTCGATATTACGTGAGAGTCTATGCCAGAAATGCGAAAGAAAGTTGCTAAATTATTCGAGGAAAAGAGGAAAGATCTAGGTACGGCAACGAAGACGAAATAGACAAGTCAGTAGGAGCACTGGGTTCCCAACGGAAAACTCAGAGAATCAAACAAAAAAAATGGTTAACGAAATGTAGGAACAAACGGATCTAGCTCTGGGATAAGAGAGCGGAACGAAAGGTGGTTAGTCGTTTTGGACCTCAACGAAAACAACAGGCTAACCGGACCCGAGAGAGGAAGAGGAATGATTATAAAGAAACTGGGCACTTGATAGGCGGGGTCCGACGAAAAGAAAAGTAGGAGTATGGTGGACGATAAACGTCACAGTGATGGAGAGAGCGGAAAAGAGGCTAACCGAGGAAAGGGTTTTGAAAGAAAAAGAAAACCGGCCATGCACGAGATTAGTATAAGGCAGAGAAAGCGGAAGCATAGGCATACAGTGGTGAATACATTCAGGTGGTAGGATTGTATTGCTTGAGGTTTTAATATGACTCTTTCCAATTGCTTTACCACTATCATCGCTCAATTCGCCCCAATGCGAAGATGTCCACCTTGGGTATCCTCGTGGGTTTCCGCGTTGGCGCGCGTTCTGAAAGGGAGCGGCAAAACTAACTTCCAAGCGTTTAAATCTTCGAGTAGTTCATCGTAAGCGGAAGCGGGACGATGAAAATACAAACGATCATCCTCTATAGTCCAATTCGGAAAACGAGACGGAAATTCGCGAACTAGCTTTACACGACGATCATACCACTCGTCGTTGGATAGATTGACGTCCTTTTCTTCGGTAGCAGCTATCGGAGTCTCAAACATTCGCGAAAGCGCGTCGGGAACATGGTGAAGCGCGCCTTTTCTATGAACGATCGTATAATTGTATTCCAGCAATTCTAAAGCCCATCGGGCTAAGCGCCCTACGGGATTCTTTAAATTATGTAACCAGCGGAGGCTACTATGGTCGGTAATAACAGTAAACGAATATCCCTCAAGATAACATCTAAATTTCTTAATCCCCCATACGACAGCGAGACATTCCTTTTCGGTAGCTGAATATTTATGTTCCGCGGGGGTAAGAGTACGACTCGCGTATGCAATTACATGTTCGATATCATTCTGTTGTTGTGTTAGCACTACTCCTAACCCTATGTCACTAGCATCCGTTTGTAACGTGAACGGGAGCGAAAAATCAGGACAAGCAAGTGTCGGCGCGGAAGTCAGGGCGGCTTTAATCCGTTCTAAGGCCCTCTCTTGATTTTCCCCCCATTCCCACTCTTTCCCTTTTTTCAATAGAAGGTTTAGGGGCGCAGCAACTGAGGCGAATTCCGGAAGGAACCTACGGTACCAAGACGCCATCCCTAAGAGCCTACGTAATTGTTTAAGGTTCTGTGGTGCGGGGTACTCGAGTATAGGCTGGATTTTATCCGGATCAACTTGCAGACCGTTCTCATTGACCATAAAGCCGAGATATTTGACCTGCGAACGACAAAAGTCGCATTTCTCGGGGTTTATGGTCAAGCCTGCTCGCGAGATAATTTCTAAGACTTTCTTTAACCAGATGAGATGGTCTTCAAACGTTTTCGTAACTACGATAATATCATCCAAGTATGAGAAGACGTGCGGCTCCATCTCGGGCCCTATTAGTCGATCGACCAGGCGCTGGAATGTGGCGGGCGCATTCGTCAACCCATATGGCATTCGTTTAAATTGGAATAGTCCTTTCCCGGGAACGGTAAACGCGGTTATCTCTTTACTATTTTTCTCTAACGGTATGTGAAAATAAGCTTGACTCAAATCGATAGTCGATATATATTTCGCGGCACGTAATTTGTCTAGGATACTGGACATGTAGGGTAAAGGATAGGCATCCTTTTTCGTAACGGCGTTAACTTTCCGAAAATCTAAACAAAAGCGATAAGTATTATTAGGTTTCTTGATCATTACGATTGGGGTAGACCAATCACTCGAAGAAGGTTCGATAATTCCGTTAGCTAACATTGAGTCGACTTCGGCATGAATAGCTTCTTGAACTTTTGGCGAGACGGGATAGTATCTTTGTTTTATCGCGCGATGTCCTTGTACATCGATAACGTGTTCGGTTAAGTCGGTAAGGCCAGGTTTGTCTAGAGGAGGCGGCAAATGATCGTTTAGGAATTGTTTTAAGCGGGATGACTCGACGGGAGAGAGAGAGGTAATTCCAGAGCATAGCTCCGCGGTAATAATGGAAGTAGGGTGGTTAGTTTCGGAAAAGTTTTCGAAAGGATAGGAAATGTTAGTCCAGGGGTCTTCAGGAACGGTAGCGGAACGATCACGGAAGCACCAACGACAATTCGCGAAATCAATGACTATGCCAAATTGTTTAATGAAATCTAATCCCAATAAGCACGGAACGTTCAGTTTAGGGAGTAAGCGTACCCTTGCAATTTTAGTTCGATCGCGAATAGTTATAGGCAGTTCGGTTTCACCGTCGGCTTTGCCTCGGGAGCCATCAGCGTAGACGACGATACTCGCGGGAGTATCTTGGATCGAGCAGTCAAATTTTTTGATTATCGAAATACCTTCCGGACCGAAATATGTACGCGAGGAACCGGAATCGACGAGAGCTAAAATTGGTTGGTCCTTAATTCTGACGGTTAGATATAAACGGTCTTCCGAGCGTGTGCTGCAGATGGGATCGCAGGTTTCGCCAATTGAGATCGGAATACACGAGTTCGTATTTGGAGCGACAGAATCAATAGTTTCGGATGCGGGGGTAGGCGTAAAGACCGAGGTAGTCTGCCCCCTTAGGCGTTTCCCTGACACTTCGGACAATTTTTGGTAGTTAATCCCGGAGTGCCACAACGATAACAAAAGATTTGACGCGCGTACGTACACTCGGTATATCTATGTCCGGGCTGATTACAGTTCCAGCAAGTGAACACTGCTCGCGGAGGCGAGGAGGAAGAATTTGGCGTACTATTCGCGGCGGCTACGTTTTCGTCTTCGTGTTCGATCGAGGCCGCAGGAGCTTGTGCCTCAGCTGACCGATTAGGCGTTGGTGGACGGGCTGAAGTATTCCGCGAAGGGTTCGATTGTCGAAACGCGGGAGTCGAGTTTGAGGCTTGTCGCGGCGCGACGTTATATTGCGACGGAACACGCGGTATGGGAGAATTCGCATACCCAGGATATGGATAGGCGGGAGGAACGGGATATGGATATGGAGGAAAAGGGTACATGTACGGCGAGACCGGCGGATACCCTGGTGGGAATCCATATGGATAGCCTGGGAATGGCATGTTTGGATTCGACGAAAGAGGTAAGGGAGTAGGAGGAGCGGCAAGTACGGCAGAGGTATTGCTAGGATCTTCGGAAACGGGAGCGGAAGGAACGGATTTCTTCTTCGGTGATGGTTTGCTTCGCGACTGAGACGGTGAAGTGGTCGCGGCGACTGATTCTTCCGCGGGAGTTTCCGTTTCTTCAACGGCAGAAATCGCGGGCCGATTGGGGCGCCGAGGCGGAGTCTTAGGGCCCTGGTAAGCGAGATCTGGCGCGACACATTGATCCAGAGGTACTGGCGGTAATTCGCGGCGTTGACTCGAGATAATCGTGTCGTATTCGCGGATGAGTCACTCGAGGCCGTCAAGATCGAGATAGTCAAATGGTCGGATATATTGACGATATTCATCACCCAGACCAGAGTGGGCGAGGCGACGTTCTTCATCTTCCGGAAAAGGTGGATCAATCCGATCAAATAAAGCGCGAATCGCGGTGATATATGCCATTGCCGTCTCTTTAGGGCCTTGTACGCGTCGACGGGCCTCTTCCCGGAGGCGTTCTTGGTAATCCTCGCGGCAGTAGCGTCTTCGGAAGTCGTATTGAAGGTCCGACCATTTCCTCCAACGACGAGAATGTAAGCGAAACCACGGCGTAGCTTCGTCGATAAGTAAGAACGGCAAACAAAATAGAAGGTCAGCATCCGTCAATGTGGAACGCGCGCGGCAGTCGTCCACACGCATCAGAAATTCCTCCGCGTTCGCGTCACTTTTTCCATTAAATCGAAGATTCCATTTGCTCACTACGTCCCAGGCGTTACGACCGTAGGGTGACTCGAAATCATTTCGTCGCGAACCGGAACGTCTATCGTGAACGACCTCTTCGCGGGTCTGAGAAGGTGCAGTAACGCCAGCGGTAGGCGGAAGCGAAAGTCGGGATCTAGGGAGTGGTGGTGAGGGATGGTTAGGTAAGAACGTGGAAGCTGGGATACCAGGCTCCAGGATCTGGACATGAGGAACGGAAGCTTGAGAGTCTTGGGTTTGTCCCGGTCCAGCAGTAGGTAGCTGCACGGAAGCGGCAGTAGGTATAGGAATCTCCTCCGGGTCATCCGGGGAAGGTAGACAAACTGATGGATCGCTCATGACAGCCGAGAAACCGGGAGATCCTAATGCGTCCAAAAATTCAAGAAGTCGAGTACGTCGTTCGGGAACGGTCCCGGATAAACTTAGTTCGTAATACGAGAGCCAATAGTCGACGGCTCTAGGTAACAGAGAGTATACCCAAGCCGGAGTGTAATAGGGGTCACTCATACACGGAAAATAGACGACCAGTCAGAATAAATAGCGTAGAATAAAATTTGAGTTTGAACTGAGTAAATAAGAAGATCAGTCTCGAGGTAAACGAGTTACCAAAATAAGAAAGTACGAATTCAAAAACACGTCCGAACGGTAAGCGAAAATCCTCAAAGTCAGCGGTACCGAACACGCTTAGCAACAATACGTAGGAGCGTAACAAAAGAAAAGGGATTAGCACAGCCGATGACCGGACGATAGCGCGATTAACGTAGGAGAAATAAATACGGACACCAAGTCAGAATAACACGCAAGAAATTCAAAAGTTAGCAAATATTCTAAAAGAAATTGTTTTCGGCTTGTAGGTGCGTTAGGACAGAAAAATATTTCGCAAAAGAGTAAACTGCAAAACGAAAGCTTCGAAACGAGGAGGTAAAAGAAAAGAGAGAAAAGATATGATATTAGAAAAAAAAGGATAAGCGAGAATAAACGATAAATGAAAAGAACGTGAGTTCTGCCTTAGCCTTTGATTTGTGGGCCCCACGTTGGGCGCCAAATTTGCGACGTTATTCCCCAAAACAAAATCTCAATTCGAAATTCGATAGACGACAACCGGTAGTCAGGAAATAGGGAACCGTACACAAAACTGCGAAACGTGCCAAATTTGCGACGTTATTCCCCAAAACAAAATCTCAATTCGAAATTCGATAGACGACAACCGGTAGTCAGGAAATAGGGAACCGTACACAAAACGCCGTATGATCCTCTCTCTATAAATTCCGATATTCAAAAGACCCGATACGCGATAGGCTAGATAGAGTTGGGCGCCAGGTGATCTCCGGGGAGAACACCGCGAGTGCAGGGCACTCGAGATCGTAGAAATCTTCGGAAGACGCGGGAAAACTCGGAACAATGAAAGGGAACAGGAAACCGGGAAGGCGACACCGCCAAGGGAAGAGGAGTGAAACGATAGGAACGGCGACTCCGCCAAGATAGAAAAGAGAAAGATCGATAAACGGCGACACCGCCAAAATAGAAACGAGAAAGATCGATAAACGGCGACTCCGCCAAGATAGAAAAGAGAAAGATCGATAAACGGCGACACCGCCAAAATAGAAACGAGAAAGATCGATAAACGGCGACTCCGCCAAGATAGAAAAGAGAAAGATCGATAAACGGCGACTCCGCCAAGATAGAAAAGAGAAAGATCGATAAACGGCGACACCGCCAAAATAGAAAGAGAAATATAAGTGAACGGCGACTCCGCCAATAACGTGAAGTGACAGATTCACAAACGGCGACACCGCCAAATAGGGAAACGAACGAAACACGAAAACGGCGACACCGCCAAGATACGAGAGGGAAGCGCGAAGAAAAATAGGAACAGACGCGAGAGAGAGAGAATCAAGCGGTCGACGAGAACTCCAGAAATATACCCGGTTCGGAGGCTAGCTCACCTGGGAGAGCGTCGTGGCGTTCAAGAGGCTAGACGAGAGAAGGAATAGGCATGCGATAAGAGAAAAGGTAAAAGAAAGAGATTAGAGAAAAATCAGTAAGGTTTAACGCACCGAAGCTATATTAAATCAAAGCAAGGAAGCGGCATGCAAGCCATACAACAAGCTACAGCGTGCGACAAGCAGAAAGCAAAAGTAAATTTTCAGTTAGAAATACTACGGTGCGAAAGCGAAATTAAACAGCCAAAATCCTTAAGAGACTAATACAAAGCAATAGATTCTTGAGGGATTCTATATAAACTAAAATTCTTAAATACGAGACGCGGAACCACGAGGGACTACGGCCCTTTGGCGAAACGATACGGCAGCGGGACGAATCCACGCCGACGAGAAAAATGTTTTCTACAATTGTTTCAATAAATCCGCGAATACAAAATACACGCGAGAACAAAACTTTAGCTTCGTAGCGGTACGAAAACACAGAATAAATTCACTCGCGAAATTTCCCGACAATCGGAAAGAGTCAGATAATAAGCGATATAATGGTAGCGAGGAACACAGGTATTAAACGCACGCAAATAAATTAACATAAATAGTACACGCACTATACAATAGTTAGAAGAAATGGCAAGCTCTCCGAAAATTATCACCAGAATATTATAATCGGCAAAACTAAATTAAGAGTAGGTACGCCACTGATAGTCAGTGTGTCCTTTAGTCTCGCATTAGGCGAGTACGCGCAAAAAAAAAAGGGTGACTCGACGCTCGAACAACAGCGTAAGGTATCAGAAAAATATTACAATAAGACGTTAATTACGAGTTTCTGCAAAATTGAAATATAAGTTAAATCGAGAGGAGGAAGCCATTCCTTATAACGACAGCGAAAAATATAGAAATAATACACAGCAGATAAAAGAATTATTTAGCGTCCAAAATTCAATATAATAAAGCAACAAATAACGCCGGAAAAGATAGAAAAGTCCAAAAGATATTTAATCAAAAGAACTAAGTAGACTCAACGGGAAACGGCCAAGCCGGGGACGCCGGGGCCCTAGGTGTTTCCACGTGGTCGGGAAAATAATCGACACTTATAAAATATTCGACAATTCCAAAGCACTAAATTACGATAAACGAAATTAATTACTATAGATGCGATATGAAAGATAGTCTACGATAATAAAAGAAAAAGCTAAATAAGATAACGGTATCCGGCACTATCGTCCTTTTACTTAGAGGGACTGGAACGACATTCAGTCCCGGTAAGCGAGAAAAGGTGCCGTCGAGACAAAAGGCCTAGACGGTATTACTTCAATTAACTACACAAAAATCTCCAAAATAACGGTAACGAAAGGAGCTCACCAAATATATAAAATCCAGAATCGAGGAAAAAGAAAGCGAGTCCTCAATAATAGATTCGTCCTTCTACACTTCCTTCCTTCCAGATAAGAGACCAGATAAATTTGATATCAGCGAGTTCTGTAATCGGCTTCCTATATTCACTAACGACTTTTGCAATAAACCACAGGCTAAGATGCTCCAAACGTAAGTGAACGAGCCGGAATTCGTCGCTAGAGGAAGAGCCCTAGGGGCCCCCCTCCTAAATTAATAATTCCTTATTCGCACGGTAGAGCGATAACACACTATAATAATACTAAATAGGTAATCTAACGCTTGACGGTAGCTAGAGACGAAGCATTAGGCGGCTCGAGTCCGAAGATAGGCGGAGAGGGCCGAGCTGAGCGCAGGAATCCTTGGTGCGGCCGATCGTGGGTCCTCGGTGCGAGCAGCAGGAGCCGGCGAAGAGTATGCCCTGGTTTCTTCTCCGGGGGCCACTGATAACGGGAGCGCTAGGGAACGTTCGGCGACTGGCGGCACGATAGGGGACCATCCTTTCCTCCTATCGGCGGCACGAGTGGCGAAGGCCCTTTTTGCGGTCCGTATGGGCGGCCGGCATAAGTAGTAGAGGGATCCCATCCCGGGTATCCCGGGCTCCACGGAAGTCCTCCGGAGCGAACAGCAGTTTGGTCCAGCCTCTGTCGAGCGCTCGTCCGGTAGCTCAGGAACTCTCGTTGGCGGTCAGCTTCGTGCTCGTAGTGTAGACGTAGATTTGCCCAGGACGGTAAAGAAGGTAGGCGAGTGCGAATAGGAAAGCTCGAAAATAAAAATAAAAACAAAAAAAAAGCAGAAAAGCGAAACAGAAATAAGCAGAAAGGACGATAGACGGAAACAGAGTGCATAAACGATAAGCGAGACAAGCAAAGCTGTCTTTGGAATGTCGGGTGACCGACGTTTGGAGGATCGTTGCAGGTGGATGGTGTCTTTTCCCTACTCCTAGCAAACTTTGTGACTGAATTTCCGAAATTCACGTCACACCAGGTATTCCGCTTCGTAGTTTTCTGCATCTAGGTGTCGGATGTGGAAGTCCAGGGTGTCCGGATGTTCCGCTCCGTAGTTTCTTGTATCTAGGTACTGGATGTGGAAGTCTAGGGTGTCCAGGTATTCCGCTTCGTAGTTTTCTGTATCTAGGTGTCGGATGTGGAAGTCCAGGGTGTCCAAGTATTCCGCTTCGTAGTTTTCTGTATCTAGGTGTCGGATGTGGAAGTCCAGGGTGTCCAGGTATTCCGCTTCGTAGTTTTCTGCATCTAGGTGTCGGATGTGGAAGTCCAGGGTGTCCGGATGTTCCGCTCCGTAGTTTCTTGTATCTAGGTACTGGATGTGGAAGTCCAGGGTGTCCAGGTATTCCGCTTCGTAGTTTTCTGCATCTAGGTGTCGGATGTGGAAGTCCAGGGTGTCCGGATGTTCCGCTCCGTAGTTTCTTGTATCTAGGTACTGGATGTGGAAGTCCAGGGTGTCCAGGTATTCCGCTTCGTAGTTTTCTGCATCTAGGTGTCGGATGTGGAAGTCCAGGGTGTCCGGATGTTCCGCTCCGTAGTTTCTTGTATCTAGGTACTGGATGTGGAAGTCTAGGGTGTCCAGGTATTCCGCTTCGTAGTTTTCTGTATCTAGGTGTCGGATGTGGAAGTCCAGGATGTCCAGGTATTCCGCTTCGTAGTTTCTTGTATCTAGGTACTGGATGTGGAAGTCCAGGGTGTCCAGGTATTCCACTTCGTAGTTTTCTGTATCTAGGTGTCGGATGTGGAAGTCCAGGGTGTCCAGGTATTCCGCTCCGTAGTTTCCTGTGTCCAGGTGTCGGATGTGGAAGTCCAGGATATCCAGGTATTCCGCTTCGTAGTTTCTTGTATCTAGGTACTGGATGTGGAAGTCCAGGGTGTCCAGGTATTCCGCTTCGTAGTTTTCTGTATCTAGGTGTCGGATGTGGAAGTCCAGGGTGTCCAGATATTCCGCTCCGTAGTTTCCTGTGTCCAGGTGTCGGATGTGGAAGTTCAGGGTGTCCAGGTATTCCGCTTCGTAGTTTCGTGTATCTAGGTACTGGATGTGGAAGTCCAGGGTGTCCAGGTATTCCGCTCCATAGTTTCTTGTATCTAGATACTGGATGTGGAAGTCCAGGGTGTCCAGGTATTCCGCTTCGTAGTTTCCTGTGTCCAGGTGTCGGATATGGAAGTCCAGGGTGTCCATGTATTCCGCTCCGTAGTTTCCTGTGTCCAGGTGTCGGATGTGGAAGTCCAGGATATCCAGGTATTCCGCTTCGTAGTTTCTTGTATCTAGGTACTGGATGTGGAAGTCCAGGGTGTCCAGGTATTCCGCTTCGTAGTTTTCTGTATCTAGGTGTCGGATGTGGAAGTCCAGGGTGTCCAGGTATTCCTCTTCGTAGTTTCCTGTGTCCAGGTGTCGGATGTGGAAGTCCAGGATGTCCAGGTATTCCGCTTCGTAGTTTCTTGTATCTAGGTACTGGATGTGGAAGTCCAGGGTGTCCAGGTATTCCGCTCCGTAGTTTCCTGTGTCCAGGTGTCGGATGTGGAAGTCCAGGATATCCAGGTATTCCGCTTCGTAGTTTCTTGTATCTAGGTACTGGATGTGGAAGTCCAGGGTGTCCAGGTATTCCGCTTCGTAGTTTCTTGTATCTAGGTACTGGATGTGGAAGTCCAGGGTGTCCAGGTATTCCGCTCCATAGTTTCTTGTATCTAGATACTGGATGTGGAAGTCCAGGGTGTCCAGGTATTCCTCTTCGTAGTTTTCTGTATCTAGGTGTCGGATGTGGAAGTCCAGGGTGTCCAGGTATTCCTCTTCGTAGTTTCCTGTGTCCAGGTGTCGGATGTGGAAGTCCAGGATGTCCAGGTATTCCGCTTCGTAGTTTCTTGTATCTAGGTACTGGATGTGGAAGTCCAGGGTGTCCAGGTATTCCACTTCGTAGTTTTCTGTATCTAGGTGTCGGATGTGGAAGTCCAGGGTGTCCAGGTATTCCGCTCCGTAGTTTCCTGTGTCCAGGTGTCGGATGTGGAAGTCCAGGATATCCAGGTATTCCGCTTCGTAGTTTCTTGTATCTAGGTACTGGATGTGGAAGTCCAGGGTGTCCAGGTATTCCGCTTCGTAGTTTTCTGTATCTAGGTGTCGGATGTGGAAGTCCAGGGTGTCCAGGTATTCCGCTCCGTAGTTTCCTGTGTCCAGGTGTCGGATGTGGAAGTTCAGGGTGTCCAGGTATTCCGCTTCGTAGTTTCGTGTATCTAGGTACTGGATGTGGAAGTCCAGGGTGTCCAGGTATTCCGCTCCATAGTTTCTTGTATCTAGGTACTGGATGTCTATGTCCAGGGTGTCCAGGTATTCCTCTTCGTAGTTTTCTGTATCTAGGTGTCGGATGTGGAAGTCCAGGGTGTCCAGGTATTCCTCTTCGTAGTTTCCTGTGTCCAGGTGTCGGATGTGGAAGTCCAGGGTATCCAGGTATTCCGCTTCGTAGTTTCTTGTATCTAGGTACTGGATGTAGAAGTCCAGGGTGTCCAGGTATTCCGCTTCGTAGTTTTCTGTATCTAGGTGTCGGATGTGGAAGTCCAGGGTGTCCAGATATTCCGCTCCGTAGTTTCCTGTGTCCAGGTGTCGGATGTGGAAGTTCAGGGTGTCCAGGTATTCCGCTTCGTAGTTTCGTGTATCTAGGTACTGGATGTGGAAGTCCAGGGTGTCCAGGTATTCCGCTCCATAGTTTCTTGTATCTAGATACTGGATGTGGAAGTCCAGGGTGTCCAGGTATTCCGCTTCGTAGTTTCCTGTGTCCAGGTGTCGGATATGGAAGTCCAGGGTGTCCATGTATTCCGCTCCGTAGTTTCCTGTGTCCAGGTGTCGGATGTGGAAGTCCAGGATATCCAGGTATTCCGCTTCGTAGTTTCTTGTATCTAGGTACTGGATGTGGAAGTCCAGGGTGTCCAGGTATTCCGCTTCGTAGTTTTCTGTATCTAGGTGTCGGATGTGGAAGTCCAGGGTGTCCAGGTATTCCTCTTCGTAGTTTCCTGTGTCCAGGTGTCGGATGTGGAAGTCCAGGATGTCCAGGTATTCCGCTTCGTAGTTTCTTGTATCTAGGTACTGGATGTGGAAGTCCAGGGTGTCCAGGTATTCCGCTCCGTAGTTTCCTGTGTCCAGGTGTCGGATGTGGAAGTCCAGGATATCCAGGTATTCCGCTTCGTAGTTTCTTGTATCTAGGTACTGGATGTGGAAGTCCAGGGTGTCCAGGTATTCCGCTTCGTAGTTTTCTGTATCTAGGTGTCGGATGTGGAAGTCCAGGGTGTCCAGGTATTCCGCTCCGTAGTTTCCTGTGTCCAGGTGTCGGATGTGGAAGTTCAGGGTGTCCAGGTATTCCGCTTCGTAGTTTCTTGTATCTAGGTACTGGATGTGGAAGTCCAGGGTGTCCAGGTATTCCGCTCCATAGTTTCTTGTATCTAGATACTGGATGTGGAAGTCCAGGGTGTCCAGGTATTCCTCTTCGTAGTTTTCTGTATCTAGGTGTCGGATGTGGAAGTCCAGGGTGTCCAGGTATTCCTCTTCGTAGTTTCCTGTGTCCAGGTGTCGGATGTGGAAGTCCAGGATGTCCAGGTATTCCGCTTCGTAGTTTCTTGTATCTAGGTACTGGATGTGGAAGTCCAGGGTGTCCAGGTATTCCACTTCGTAGTTTTCTGTATCTAGGTGTCGGATGTGGAAGTCCAGGGTGTCCAGGTATTCCGCTCCGTAGTTTCCTGTGTCCAGGTGTCGGATGTGGAAGTCCAGGATATCCAGGTATTCCGCTTCGTAGTTTCTTGTATCTAGGTACTGGATGTGGAAGTCCAGGGTGTCCAGGTATTCCGCTTCGTAGTTTTCTGTATCTAGGTGTCGGATGTGGAAGTCCAGGGTGTCCAGGTATTCCGCTCCGTAGTTTCCTGTGTCCAGGTGTCGGATGTGGAAGTTCAGGGTGTCCAGGTATTCCGCTTCGTAGTTTCTTGTATCTAGGTACTGGATGTGGAAGTCCAGGGTGTCCAGGTATTCCGCTCCATAGTTTCTTGTATCTAGATACTGGATGTGGAAGTCCAGGGTGTCCAGGTATTCCGCTTCGTAGTTTCCTGTGTCCAGGTGTCGGATATGGAAGTCCAGGGTGTCCATGTATTCCGCTCCGTAGTTTCCTGTGTCCAGGTGTCGGATGTGGAAGTCCAGGATATCCAGGTATTCCGCTTCGTAGTTTCTTGTATCTAGGTACTGGATGTGGAAGTCCAGGGTGTCCAGGTATTCCGCTTCGTAGTTTTCTGTATCTAGGTGTCGGATGTGGAAGTTCAGGGTGTCCAGGTGTTCCGCTCCATAGTTTCTTGTATCTAGGTACTGGATGTGGAAGTCCAGGGTGTCCAGGTATTCCGCTTCGTAGTTTCCTGTGTCCAGGTGTCGGATGTGGAAGTCCAGGATATCCAGGTATTCCGCTTCGTAGTTTCTTGTATCTAGGTACTGGATGTGGAAGTCCAGGGTGTCCAGGTATTCCGCTTCGTAGTTTTCTGTATCTAGGTGTCGGATGTGGAAGTCCAGGATGTCCAGGTATTCCGCTCCGTAGTTTCTTGTATCTAGGTGTCGGACGTAGAAGTCCAGAAAAGTGTGCAACAAGCTTTGGCGCTTCGCTCAAACTATAGTATCCTCTCTGATGTTCGCACGGCCTGAGGTACGTTAATAATCAAGCACACTCTCCTCTCTTACGTTTACCACACGGCTTTACCACACCATTAACGACGCTTAAATGCATAGAAGACTACATTTTCTTTAAAAATTTGTATGTCATTATGCATTTCTGGAAAAAGGGACTTACAGATTAAATTTATATGCCATTAAACATTTTCGACAACGCAATATATTTTTCTGATTAGTAACATAATGCATTTACATTTTATATCTGTGACAATATAGATTTCAGTGCTTAGAGCTTCTATGTCCCGTTGAGCAACAAAAACTTGTGATATCCCCCAAAAAACACTTACGCGTAAAAAACTACGCCAAGTACAGGAGTGCTGTGTATTCCTCTAATAAAAAGTATTGATATCAGATTATTAAGGCCAAGTACATAAGTCACTACATGTTTGCCTATTATATGATCTAGCACTGGCCCATCATTTTAATTGTATTTTAAAAATTTCCTATAACGTTTTCACTACTCTTTTACATTACTACTGTTTCTCGTAGTTGATTATGAATTAATGATTATTTAATAATTAATAAAACTTTAGCTGATTCCTTATCGAGTACTACTTGGCGGGTCCGTGCCAGGAATTGCAAAGTACTTACTTTGAACATCCTAATAGTATCCTAAAATTATATGTTTGTTAATTAGCTTTTACTGTGATTATTATTAACGAGTTATCGTTAATAAGCTCTAAATAGAAAGTTGACATTGGTTTTGAGTCTAATGACTGGCATTATGAATGCAAAATTATATCAGGAATTGCACGGACCCACCAATTAGTACTCGATAAGGAATCAGCTAAAGTTTTATTAATTATTAAATAATCATTAATTCGTAATCAACTACGAGAAACAGTAGAAATGTAAAAGAGTAGTGAAAACGTTATAGGAAATTTTTAAAATACAATTAAAATGATGGGCCAGTGCTAGATCATATAATAGGCAAACATGTAGTGACTTATGTACTTGGCCTCAATAATCTGATATCAATACTTTTTATTAGAGGAATACACAGCACTCCTGTACTTTGCGTAGTTTTTTACACGTAAGTGTTTTTTGGGGGATATGTATATACACATATTATTATTACTATTATATTAAATAGACATATCGCACCTTATTATTATTACTGTTTCTATTACATAAATACAATAAATACAAGTAATACATAAAAAAATGGGAAGCATTAACTCATGTAGCCTGATTTACACCGTGAAGATTGTATCCTACCACCGCCACCGCCACCATAGATCTTGTTATCGTGCGCATACTGGCGATCAGCCAAACGCTTCTTTCGCACAAAAGCGTCGTAGTACTCTCGGGCAATTCTATCGTTTTTCCGCAAATCACTACTAAACACATTCTGGAAGACATGCATCCCGAAGCCTGAGGAGAGGTAGTGTAGAAACATCATGCAGAATTGGCCGCACACCGTCGACGTCTCGCTCTGAAGCTGCTGAGTGTTCCATCGGAAGGATCGACAGTTCCGTCGTAGTCTCGATGCATGGCGATGATTCAGCGGTGGTAATCCGTAGCTGTCAAAGTAGTAGCCGTCTCCGTCAGCGTCTACGTAAATGGCAACCCAATGCGCTCCTGGTTTCGTATGATCGTCCGTGTTGGCGACAATGACAGCGGGCTTCGACCAATTTCGGGGTATTCTATCAGCTGCGTAGACACCCGTCGTATGATCCGATATACCGCGAAGACCGAGGTAAAGGTCTAGCGTGTTCATATATGTGGTCCGTTATTCCGAAGCCAAAATTCAAGGCGCAAGGCGTTGTTCAGAGCACAGGTAAACGATCCTCGGGTTTCCTTACAGGCGTGAACGATACACTCGTAATGGTCACGATTAGGTGGGAAGTCCTCGTATGGTGAGTTATCGGGGGTTTCATCCAAATTTATAACCTCCCGGGCCATAACGGTCTTCAGAAAAACACGCTCTCCGAGCCCCTCGTGTATATGTTCCGCGAAATACCAGCTATATTTCGGAGTGTGGCGTATAACTGCTTGTACGTTACACCACCGTCGAACCACTCTAGACCGTGTCGATAGCCGGTCATGGTGTTGTTCTCGGTTCTGATCGTCGGTGGTAATTCGTTGAAATCGCAGGGTGGTGAAACGATCCAGTGGCCTATGTATCTTCTTTCCACAGCCACAACGCCGATCTCCTTTGGAGCCAGACGTCCCTCGGAGTCTTTGAAGTACTCAATCTCGATCACGAAATCCATCGCTGCGGTGCTAACTCGAAGGCGTTCAACGAGAAACTGACGACAATGCTAACGATCACAGGCGATACCGAGTGCACAAAAAGACGATGACGCATACCCCAAATTGCTGACCAGTGTATTTTCTTCGATTGTTTATCCGCCGTAATCTACGACGACCTGACGCGAGGCGTCGATATCCAGAACGTTATCGTACTCTGCGTATACAATACAGTTCACGGTAGCGGCCAACGGTTCGTCGAAGCGCACCTCGATTCGTACACTACCGTGCTCGATCAGGTTCCAGTGGGTGTTGCTACTTGCCGAGAGATCGGGCGTGAGATCGAAAACGAATAGGCAGTAGCCGTCTGCGTAAGCGCTCCTAGATATCGAATTACCCTTGTTAAGGAAGTGTATACCCGTGCCACTGAAGAGGGTATGATACGCGTCCACGTACAGACCGGATTTGCCGAAATCGGTCTGCAGTGCTTTCGAGGGCACTTGAACACCGTCGATGTACAGCGATAAGAAATTAATACGATAGTTTTTAAAATTGAACGGGTTGAGTTGATAGTTGCCGTTGAAGACCTTGTTATCGATGAAGACTATTATAATCCGCTTAGGTAATTGGCCGAGAATCACGTTATCCATCGTGCCACCGTGCAAACCTGCGTGCATTGTTAGTGCCTTGACCTCTACACGCGTAAGCGGATACTTTGCAGTTGTCTTTGATAGCATTTTAGAATGAGCAATTAGAATACCGGGGCTTATTTTGGCGCGTCTAACGAGGAGCGTGGCCTCCGTTATATGTAAATAACACTCGCTCTTTGGATCCATGAGGGAGAAACCGTCTCTCGTGCGTACGAGGCGTAAACGGAGCTCAACACCATTTAATAAAAATGTTTCCTGGTTAAACACATCGCAGTGTAAATGACCGATCAGATCGACCGTTTTGTCTTTACCGACGAACGCCTGCCTATTCACGAGACCCATATTCTTGCCCGCTGTATCGTCCATATGACCGGGCATGTCGTCGTACCAGAGCACGCTCGAGAGGTGGGACCCATTAGCGGCTGGCCCATAATTTAATAGCCTCTCTATGTAGGCCCTGTAAGCGTACGCATTATTAGGCGATGATACGCGTTTCTGATTAAGAAACACGTCCACCTGATTGAACAGCGAGTGTAGCAGATTGTTAACAGGGGCTGCTTTGCTCAGAGCGTCCGCTGCTGACGCGTCCTTGGATCGCAGCTGTACGCGTAAACTCAACATGGTGTGGGCTAGATCGAGGTACTCGTCGCCGTTACCCGGCACGACAAATTCAATGGGCGAGTCATCGGTCAGCGATGAGATGGGCTTGTAGTGTACCCACTGCGCGCTCTCTATAGTGGTCTGTGTCGGTGGCAGTGTAAAGAGCTCGAGCTCCGATTTCATACACTCGCAGGAGTGTGCGTGTAGAAAGGCCATGATAGAGGTAGCGTCTAGGAGAAGATATCCAGCACACTCCGCTTTACTTTTTTACTAGTGATCCTACGACGATTTTTGGGTTTCTTGGTTTTTGACTTTATTTTTTTTACTACTTTTTTTTTTCGACGCGGCGCAGCCTTCTTCCCCGTACGCCTCTTACGCTTGTTAGCAGTTCTTGAGGCGATGCTCCTTCCAGCGACGCCGATGATAGAGTGGGTGCCGCGTGGTCGTTTTACAGCTTTATAGCCCGATCCTTTCATGAGCTCGTCAATTTTCGCCTCCGCCTTACGTTTAAGATTCATACCCGATTCGGTGGCCCTGGTGCGAAACGCCTGTTTCAGCGGAGCACCGCGCTCGCTGACGTCCGTCAAGATATTCATGCCCGCGCGCACCGCCTCCTTACCGACGGCTCGGGCTCCTCTCGATAGCAAAGGTAACACACGCCGAAACAGACCACCGAGAAAGCTACCAATACCATGTCCTCGCTGATAAGGCGACCCCGCGAATACCCGAAATTTCGTGGAATATCCACCACCGATCTGCGACTCGTAGTAGTCGGTGTAATGAGCCATCAGTCTAGCCGTTTAAAGTGTAGTGTTACGGAGAGCGTCCCTGATTCGAATGGTATAGGTTCGCCTAGTTGATCTCTTATATCGATGTCGATCGTTTGAAAAGTCGTGCGGAGCAGCGGTATATACTTTAACGGTGAAAACGAGAGTACTTTCATGGCTGCGTAAGCGTATTTGTTATCCGTTTGCAGGGGAACCACACGAAGCAAGGGTGTTTGGACGTCTCCGGTGATATACGGCTCGCAGACATCTGTGTAAACAAAAAGCATCTTAGGTAGGGCGTTGATCAGGCTAATCGGCTGATCGGCCATCACAACGGGCTGTGCTTTCGATACCACGACCGATTCGGGAAAACCTAAGATGCGCGCCAGAGAGCGGCAGAGTCTCAGTTCGTGTGGGTCGTCTAGATCGTTATCGGTAGAGACGAGCGATACGCTAGCGTAACCGCCTCTACAGAGCTCTAATTGCAGACGGCCCTTCATAGCCCTGGTAGCGTTTATTTCGTCAACGAGTGTCTTTACGTCGTCATAAACACCGTGCGCCACGTTAGAACCCGTCATCATAAGACCCACTATCGGTTCTTTGTGGTTCTTCCGCGGTTTGGTGCGTGTGGTGACAATACCCACGTGCTCCCAGTCTTTTAGCGCTGCGGGCACGTGAAGAAAGGTCATAGGGATCTGTATTTCGACCAGAGCAACAGCCCATGCCCCATGTAAATCGATCTGATGCGGTAGATGCGTGGTAAAACTGGTAGTTTTATTTTCGGGATAGTACGACATACTGCTGTTACTGGGTAGAACGAGGTAAAATTGGTCCTTCATTGTTCTTTAAGCGGGCAGCCGGTATCCATGAATTAAATTTCTCGGGGTAACCAACCCAGCTGACCAGTACTTTTTGGGCTTTCCCACGGCCGCTTCGTTTTATAACACGATCAATGAGAAACGTGTCCTTTGCGAGGTCCTTGCGGACTCGAACGAGCTCCTCCTCGTAAAAAATACCGTCAATCTCCTCGCCGGCGAGATCTTCTAAGATGTAGACGGGTGGTTCTCTCGTTGTACCTAGGCGTACGATTTTAAAAATCTCTCGAGTCCAACCCCCCTCGTAACCTTTCGCAAAAGGGTACCTAGCGCTACTGATGCGTACCAGGTCGCCGACACCGTGTTTAGGGATACGCGGGCTCGCTGTGGCGTATCGCATGGACAGGTTCATCCGTGCCGTAGCGGCATTATACATGGTTACGTCGACTGGACGCATTCTTATCGCAAAGTGGCGTGCCCTGTTGTACGATTCCACGAGGCTCTGTAGAATATCTATGTACCGCCGCGTGTTTCTATGTGTAAAGTAACGCCACATACGCTCCTTCAGAGTACGGTTGTAGCGTTCGACGACAGCTGCCTTTACGTCGGGGCTGCGCGCTACACGGATTCCTATGCCGAGCTCCTCGAGCAGACGCTGCAGGACGCCATTGGTAAACTCTTTACCTTTGTCTGTCTGTAGGTACACGGGTATCCTATTCTTACTACGCGCCAAAACCCGCCGGAATGCCGCTGCTACCGTTGCACCGGACTTATCGCGTAAAGGCTCGACCCAAGCGTATTTGCTGAGTACATCAATTATTACAAGGATATACGTGTGACCATCGTTGTACTCCTTCAACGAGCGAAAGCCCACGAGATCGGCCTCCCAAACATCGTCGATATTGCTGACGGCGTAAGAGCGGCGCTAAAACTTACGACGTACGGGTTTATGCAGCGTATACGCGTCTTGCGCCTCTAACCAATGTACGACGGGATTTCGCTTTACCCGACCCTTAACCGATCGCTCGAGGTTACCGATACCGGCGTACCAAGACGGCTCTGCTGGTGTGTAATAAAGTCGCCTCAGAAGACTGTCATCACCCGACTTCTTCTTCTTCTTCTTCTGGTTCACGTTAGCCTTAACCATTCTAATCTTTTCTTTTTCGCGGTATCGTTGGCTGTACTAGCCGACACGGATCGTCTATATCTTTTCCCCACGACCTCTTCTTCCCCGGAGTCTCTAAACACTTCCTGAAACGCCTCGCCAAATTCCTCCTCCGTAGACGAGCTCTGAGTCGTGTCGATTGGGCGCGGTACGATTGTTACACGACGCCGTGGCTGATTACTGAGAGGCGTGTTGCTCCCCTCCTTCCATAGACGCTGATTGCCAATAAATTCGCGCGGTATACCAGCAGTACGGAGGAACCGCGCAAACTGCCGACTCCCCGCCGGTCTCGCCGTTTTTCTCTCACGCATAGCGTCATTGATTAAATCAACGATGTTGGCGTCCTGCACGACGGCTCCACCGATACGCGTAACGCCCTGTTTACTCCACGAAATGTGTGGTGAGCCAGCGTTACGCAACCTGCCTAGTAAGAGCCGCGCCTTAGTCCTGTACTTTTGGGGTACACTGACAATGACGTCGTCGTCGTCAGCATCGGCGGACGGGCTCCGGGCGTTATCCTCCGCAGAATTGTTATTTTTTTTCTTGTTATCGCTGTCGGCGCGCCTATCCTCGTCGACGTTATTTCGCAGGTCCTCGATAAAGTGTAGATAACGTTGTAGCACCTGGTTGTACATCTTCCACTTTTCGCGCTCGCCAATGAAATTCGGCGAGTGTAGGATCTCCATCGACGCGTCTAATCTGCTTAAGAGGGTCCCAGGGGTTTGTACGGTGTTAACGGTGTCAATGCCCTCCTGACTGTGCTGTTGCGTATGAGGCGCTGCACGGCGGTACTGCTGGTGCACGGTATTCACGCTCTCATGAGGGATGAGAACCATCTTTTTCGCATGTTCCATCTCGCTCTTTCTTTCCTATCCGCCTCCCCCTATGAGTTTTGATATGACGGTGCCCAGTATGGGTGTAAGCAGAAGAGGTAGAAAACCGCCGCTCTGAACGATAAGGCGTTTTCTGGTTTTGACTGCTGAACCCGGTCTGGATAAACGTCTCAGCAGCGGTGCGTGTTTTCGTAAGCGACGTTTCTGAGTCGGCTTGAGAGGTACGTTGTCGCGAAGGATATTCAGAGCGCATTCGCATATCGATGGAGATCGGTAGATTTTCCCGGTGTTTAGAGAACGGGGAAAACAAAGATCGATGGAGATCGGTAGATTTTCCCGGTGTTTAGAGAACGGGGAAAACGAAGAGGCCATATTTACGTGGCCGCACTAGCGGGAAGCAAAAATTCAAATTTCATTTCCCTCTCATTTAAAATTAACAACGAAAAAGTACTCCATGAAGCCATTTTTCCTTCCCTAGAAGCCCTAAGATTGTGTTACGTACATAACATTATTATAACTGTTCGTTTTTATATTTTTTTCCGTAATTTCCGGGTGAAATAAGCTGTTTCACATTTTTCTCATTTTTCAGACGCTTTTAGGGTGTCTGAAAGTTTTGTAGTTCGCTTTCCGGCCACCCATTAAGTCTAATGCTATGCTAGTGGCGCTACTATCGCCATCACTTCGAAATTACAAAAATAAGTTTTAAGGCATATTTGTGTGCAAACTCTGACGGAAAAATTCTAAAAAAAAAGAATGAACACAAATGTAACGAAACACACCATAATTTAAGTCAAATATTTTAATCTATCAAACACGTCAAATGCTGGCGCACGCCGGAGCCATGGCCAGAATCATCGCGCGCCACTCGTTAAAAATGCCCAAAAAAAACGTGTTTGCGGTGTGTACGGCACTTTATAGTGTTTGTTGATGTTTGCGGAAATATGACAGCTGCCAGGAGCAGCCAGGAGCGTGCTAGGCAGTTTTTAGGATATTATTCCTTGAAAAAATTTAGACAATTTTGACGGATATATATCAGATAAAATTTGTCCAAATATCGAAATGAATGAATGTATAAAAATATTAAATCTTTAACACATTCCGAAAATATCTGCATACACGGACAGAAAATCATGGGACACAGTGATTCTATATATTCGAAGCTGTTCAATTTCGAGGTCGTCTGTGCATTTTTCCGGCGTGTTTAGATCGTCGTTCTACGCCATAGTATAGAATCAATATCACACTGTGTCCCATGATTTTCTGTCCGTGTATGCAGATATTTTCGGAATGCCATCAAAGTTGTGTCTCAACTCCTTATTGCAGTGTTTGCGATATCACTTCTTTTTGTTGACAACTTGCAGGCTTATATGAGAGTCACTTGATCTCTAAACACGCAACTTTACATTGAAAATGTTTTTTGGGGGGATATCACTTCTTTTTGTTGAATGTTCCAATCTTGATAATAATTTCTAACTTACTGTGCAATTAAACAGTTTTATATATCATTACAATAATTGTGCATTTAATTATACTGCACGCGTGTTGAAGATTTAATATTTTATACATTCACTCATTTCGATATTTGGACAAATTTTATCTGATATATATCCGTCAAAATTGTCTAAATTTTTTCAAGGAATAATATCCTAAAAACTGCCTAGCACGTTCCTGGCTGCTCCTGGCAGCTGTCATATTTCCGCAAACATCAACAAACACTATAAAGTGCCGTACACACCACAAACACGTTTTTTTGGGCATTTTTAACGAGTGGCGCGCGATGATTCTGGCCATGGCTCCGGCGTGCGCCAGCATTTGACGTGTTTGATAGATTAAAATATTTGACTTAAATTATGGTGTATTTCGTTACATTTGTGTTCATTCTTTTTTTTTAGAATTTTTCCGTCAGAGTTTGCACACAAATATGCCTTATAAATAGTTAAAACTTATTTTTGTAATTTCGAAGTGATGGCGATAGTAGCGCCACTAGCATAGCATTAGTCTTAATGGGTGGCCGGAAAGCGAACTACAAAACTTTCAGACACCCTAAAAGCGTCTGAAAAATGAGAAAAATGTGAAACAGCTTATTTCACCCGGAAATTACGGAAAAAAATATAAAAACGAACAATTATAATAATGTTATGTACGTAACACAATCTTAGGGCTTCTAGGGAAGGAAAAATGGCTTCATGGAGTACTTTTTCGTTGTTAATTTCAAATGAGAGGGAAATGAAATTTGAATTTTTGCTTCCCGCTAGTGCGGCCACGTAAATATGGTCTCTTCGTTTTCCCCGTTCTCTAAACACCGGGAAAATCTACCGATCTCCATCGATACAAGTTTTGCTTGTAACATACATTACATAAATCCGTAGGGCAGAAGGCCGAAACGACCGTCGCGTCGCCGTTTTTGAAGCTCTGTCGGTTTACACGTTTTTGATTCTAGACGCGTCACTACGTCGTGAAACGGCGTACGACGTATCGCGTCGTAGTGTAAAACAACAGGCTCGCTCGTCTCTCCCGTTACATAAGAGCGTATCCAGTTATAATTAATGGCCAGACGCGTCGCGTGGTCAATCGTGATACCTTTGACCTTACAGACCTCAGCGTAAGAACCGTCGGGCTTGCGCACCCGATATGCATAAAATTTCGGGCCTCCCGAGACAAAAGACGTGATATAGCTACCAACACCGTACGACTCCAGCTCGTCCGTTAAATCGCCCAAAAGACTACCGAGCGGCGGCTCGTAGGCATTATCGGCGTGACGACCACCCGATACGTATATACACGAGTCGGTGTCGTAATACAGAACGCGTCTATCTAATACCTCGAGGTAGTCGTACAATTTCAGACGCGCCTGAGCAGTGGTATATGCAGCTATAACAACGTTTGTGTATGCCGTGGGTATCAGCGATTCGTTTGTACTACGCGTACTGACGTAGAGCATCTCGTCATCTACGGGCAGAATACCTGTAATCTCCACCTCCGGACACGTAAGCAGACTCACGAGCTTTTGACGAGTCGCCACAATTTCCGTCTTTAGCAGATTTTCGCGTTGCGCAAACTTGCCCCAAAAGGAATTCAAACATAGTTTTGCGACTGACCGCAGGCCGGGGTTTGATTTTATATTATCAGGGTCCAGACGAATACCCTCGACACTATCGTACTCCTCTATATACAACTTTTTGGCCTCGTCGTCGTCGCCACACTCGCGCGGCCAGCCGCTAGCTTCCTGCTTGATCTTTAGGAACGTGTTTATGTAATCGGCAAAGTGACCACCCATCCGTGTCGTAGGATCGTACTGGGTAATCTCATACTGCCATATTTCGTGTATCAGCATTATTTCATACCCCTTACGTACCGCGCGCTTGACCTCGTTCACGACCCAGGTCCCTTCGAATACTCTATCCGCGGGATTCTCGTGAGGGCACGAGCCCTGCAGCGTTGACTCTGCACAGGAATGACACAGTGCGAATAGCAATTTACCGTGCATACGCACCGGTAACACGGGATGATACAGATCTCGCGGTGGTAACACCACACACTTAATTAAGCCCTCCACGTTATCGATGTTGTTGCGATCACCCGTTAGTTCGCGACAGTCGTCGCCCACGTACACTGTAGGGTGACCAACAGGGAATTTCTCCGTTTTCGAAATGAAGGGGTAGAGCGAGCAAACATCTACGTAGTGTATCCTCTCAGACCCCTCGACTTCGTAAAAACTGACGGTATTCCCTGTACGGCCACCGAAGAAAGCATCGCGGGGTTCGAGCGGTGCTTGCGATACCAGCGGATTCTCGTTCAGCGATCTGTATAAAGCGGCCTGTTCAGAATCGTTTATCCAGCGGTCGAATTCGCACTCCCAAATTTCCGTCAGCTCGTAACCTAAATACCGAATCTTATCGTTCGTAGCCTGCGTTCTCTCGAAGCGAGGGTCCATGGAGCCGCCCGTGTGTAGACGACTATCTCTGTTTATACGATAGCATTTTGGGCAACAGTGCCAGAAACAACCCTGAAACTGGAATACGTGCCGTAGACCTGTGTCGGTGTCCATGTAGTAGCCGTCGACAGGTGTACCCTCCGGCAGGCGATACTCCCGAGTGCGTCCCGCGTGAACTATGACACAACCCAAACGATGCTCCAGCGAAAGAAGCCACAAGACGGCCTTACGCGATTGTTTGTCACCGTATCGGTACCCACCCGGTGGTAAAATAGCTATCTGCTCGTCCCGCAAAAAGTTTTTCCGAAAAACTCTCGAACACGCCGAGGCTATGGTGGTGCTCTCCGAGAAAGGGCAAACGTTGCCATGTTGAAGAAACATTTCGCGGAAAGAAACGCAAGCCTGCCTGAGAATGGTAACGTCTGATCTACAGTAATCTATAAACTCGGTTCGAAAGTTAAACACGTATCCCACAGAGCACTGCTCGTTGTACCATGCTAAAAACTGATTACGTTGAACCGACGACATCGTATCGGGTGAATAAAACTCGAGCGCTGGTAACGGGCCGATATACTGCTGATTCTCAGGTGTATTGAACAGATGCGGGAAGACACCCTTTTGTTTCAAACCGGCCGCATCCGCGAGGCCGAAGGCTTTCGGTAGTGCACTCAGCGGCATATGAAAATAATTAAGACTGTCTATGAAAGTTACACGGCCCGTCTTCATCATTATGATGCTCGTACCGCTGAGTAGCAGCATCGGCGGCTTTAGACTTTTTCTTCTACGCTTCACGATGTACCGTAGTACAAACTGCGCGTCGAAACCCTTGGCATTATGCGCCACGCAGATCACACGCTGAAACGATTTTCTTTTAGGGTCGCACGCGAAATCTACAAACTGCCTTACAGGGTCCTCTTCGAAGATGTACTCGTGTACACCGCAAGACGGGAATACCATCGTGAGATCTGTACCATTTATGCATGCGGTACACACTTGCTGAACGACGCACAAGTTTGGTGTGTGGATACGCACCGCGTCGTCACCAGGCAGCTTCTGCATCTGCTGTGTTTCAAAATCGTAGAAGATGTACAGAATATTTTTTTCAGCGGTAGTCTTTTTTACCGGTCTGACGTAACACCGATGTCCAACGTCATTAACACTCCTGCAGACGCTACAATACACCTTATCGCGAGAGTGCTTACGAGACGCTCCTTGAAGAGGTCTAAGACACTGCGGACAGCTGCGAACGGTCTGACTCACGCTCTTTTCTCTGCCCTTCTGTTTACTAATCAGCGTATTTATATGATTATCGAAACAGATTTGACCAAAAAAGTACCTATGGCACTCGCGACAATACAATGTGGGGAGAACCGAATCGCAGGGCGGTTTTCCGAAGCATCTAGCGCATTTGTTGGAGCACTTATGCTCTGCCTCTCGCGTGTAAGACCTGTTACATGGTATACAAAAACCCCGACTACCGACCGCCCCCCGCATATTTAAAATAGGCTGATAATGCTGAGAATTATTATAATACAGGATGCGGAGAGTTTGCCGTGGTTTTCCTGAACCGTACGCGCTATCGACTATCTGCGATCCGTCGTATACTGGTTTCTCACCGTTGCCTATACTGTCGAACTCGTAAACAACAATGGCTATGCCATCCGGAGCAAGATACCTTTGGAATTTATCAATTTCCGGAATACCACAACCATCAGACGGTATGTCTACACGGGCGTTTGTCACAAGTTCGAGAGCTAATTGTTTTTGAAATTTACCCCGCTGACGCCGTACTGCGTTCCATCTTTCATGTAGTTCCCCGGAGCGTGCTTCCCCGCGTTCAGCATATACCATCGCCACGGCGAGCGATCTAGGTAGACAGAGATTATCGGTGTTTATTATGGTAAGTATAGAGTTTTTGTTTACAAACTCGTGCGCTAATTGCACGCGACCTGTACCCCTCGGTACTTCGACTATACACGACTCTATGACAAAAGATCTGTCTATCTGGAACGTCTGGGCGCTCTGTGCGACGGATGATATCACCTTCCACACGTCGTTTTCAAGAAAGTCTCGAGCCGGTCTGTACGACAGCCACGCGGCCCCGCACGCAAAACTGTCTGATTTAATCGTCAGGCCTATATAATCTTGCGCGGTACACGAGCTTGTAAGGTACGCGTGTATATCTCGGACTGCGCCCTGCAGCCAAGATACGGTATTCGTATCAGGATCTTGGGGCGGTGGCCTGATAGCCATTGTTATTTCGCGGCCGTCTAATCGAAACCGATTTATGCGACGCGTCGTTTCGGCTTGTACGGTAAACCTATGCCCTGGCGGTAACACATCGCTATCGCTGACTTTCTCGTTGTCGGTGTCTTCGGCGTCATCAATCTGCGACCGAAGAAGGGGTCCCCCGCCGATCTGATATTGCGCGCCCGCATCTAGCGTTTGGAAAAAGAGTTTTTTAATTATTTTTTTTATTAATCAAAAAAAAAGAAAGAGTATTTGGCTCATACTGACTTCTCATTCCTCACGAGGATTAAACATCGACCCGATGTATGATAATACACCGCCTACCAGGTTTTCATCATATCCTACATTTTTTAAAGTTAGCAGTTTCGCCAAAGAAGGCTTTAAATGTTAAAGAATATCTCTTTCAACGCTACCTTCTTCGAGGGTATCCGCGGCGCCCGGGGCCTCATCGAGCACCGCTAATGCATCGGCCGCTTCGTCGGCATCCGCTGCCTCGTACACGCCGTTCCTGAGAACCCACAGTATCGGTTCTTCCACGTCGTCGTCGTCGTCGTCGTCGTGCTCCTGCAGCGGCCGTGCGTTACCGGGTGCAATGCGTTCATTGTAACCAGCAGCCTCCAACGGATCTACAACCTTTTTTTACTTTTTATTTTCACACAGATGAGTTTTCAATGATATCTGTAAATTTATAATTATTACATTGATAGCTCTCGTTAGAAGCGCTGGATATTGTGGAGTGGTCATCCTCATCACCATTGTCATGGTCACTGTGGTCGCTAACGGCCGATGCTATTGACATGATCTCATCTGTAAAGAAAATTATGAAGCAGATTGCATTTTTTTCCCCCTTTTGTTTCCGATGCTGTTTTAACGCATACCCCACGTATCGTGGAACGATTCTTCGGCCTCTTCTTCTTCTTCATCCTCCATCGACTGTATATCCAGCGCTGTCGATGGACCTGCCACTTTTTTTTAAATAAAACGTAAATTAGCCGTAATCTTTTTTTTTAAAAAAGTATGTTTTACCGTTAGCACGCTGCATCACTGTCGCCGTGCTGGTGCGGGGCTCCGAGTAAACATCCTCTATACAATCGAGGC
The DNA here is from genome assembly GCA_963971525.1 of Cephus spinipes. Taxonomy (NCBI): domain Eukaryota; kingdom Metazoa; phylum Arthropoda; class Insecta; order Hymenoptera; family Cephidae; genus Cephus; species Cephus spinipes. The sequence continues at coordinate 8,799,963 of OZ020578.1, read as the reverse complement.
ACCCTAGGAGCAACTGCTCCTCCTCCTCGGGGACGACTTCGTGATGAAAGCGCGTCAATTCTTGTAAAATTTGATTTTATTATTTTTTTTTTTAAAAGGCAATTTGTGTACGCGCTATTGCTGGCAAGCGACAGATACATACCTTCGTGAAACAGATGATCAGTTATAATAGCCCTGGTGATATGGCTATCGCGCACTCCGCGTTTGTTGATACACTCTGCGGCTAGCGAGAGTATGTACGGATCGTTCTTGAAGTATCCTCTTTCATGACCCCTCGCTAGCACGAGCAGAGAACAATGGGCAAACACACTTTTTAACACGTTGAATGCCACGGGGGTCACCGGTGACCGGCACTCAACTTGGCAGTGACGCCATGGGGGCCACCGGTGACCGGCGCCCAGATTGATAGAAATATATATAATTTAAACAAATGACAACACTTATAATTTTTTATTATTATCATCGTTGATGTAGTGGTGTGACGAAATGAATGCAGTATAAAACATCTGAAAATAGTTTTATTTATACATAAAATAAAGTTTTATTATTTATTACGAAATGTAAAAACTTTTGTAGTATATAAAAGTGTAATAGAGGTTCTTACCTGATTGGTTAACACTATCGGAAAGAATAAAATCGTGAAACTATTATTCAATAATGCCACAAAACAATATGACGATCGCACTCAACAACGCCACAAAACATTAGACATCGCGCGAACTCGCACTCCAGCGCCACGGGGGTCACCGGTGACCCCCGTCGCAACTAACATGGGAAACATTGTTATACACTGTAACTTATCTATTGCAGACAATATTTCAACATTATATGTATCGCATAATAGAAAATTCATCGTGGCGCCACGGGCAATCCCTATAAAATTGACGTGGCATTCAACGTGTTAATCTACGCGTTAACGTGCGAAAACCGAAATATCTTAACTCGCGACACCACTCCGGTGAGAATAATCTCGGGTTTCTAGGGTTATTCAAACGACGTGTCCTGACGAAATCGAGGATACAATCGCGAATATTCCCCAAAGATGACATTTTTTTTTTCTTTGCTTAGAGCTGGTGATTGATGTAAGTTATCAGACTATCTGCCAAGACGTCGTGATACGTACTAAAACAGGGTACGTCCAGTCCGCGGACGTCTTACAGTCACGGCGATATTAATTTCAAAACAATACCATGATGTGAATCAGCAAAAAATGGCACGACTTTCTTATTGAAGCGTTATTCGTCAAAAATTGGATAGAAGCGTTTTAATCGTAAAAATGAATTACATATTATTGATCGCTCGTTCGCCGATCGCGAAATATTACGTATCCATAATACGGATAAAAAAAAACCCTGTATAGAGGTGTTGCGTCGGAAGCTGCAGCGATCTGCTGACGCGCACCGTTCGAGGTTGCATCAGCATCTCATCGTCGTAGTGTAGGGTTAGAGATACGAATCATACTACGCCGTGTACATAGGTACTTTTTTTTACTTTATTTATATTTATCAATTACAATCGACTGGTACCAAAAGATCACACCAATCTTTTACAGCATCGAACTCGTCGATATCACCACCGATAAGCTGTACGCCGATATCTTTTCCGCCACGGTCATCCCGCAGCAGTATTTCGCAGCTCTCGTCGCGAAAAATTGCCATACACCGTATATGCCGTATGTTGCGTCGGGATGCTGTTCGTGTGTCCATTGCGTAGTACGCCAAATTGCTCGATCCTTCAGCGTGTTCCCCCTCCGCATCGTTGTAAACATCGTGGGGTGTATAGGTTTCCCACGCATCGTCGAGTGCCTCCAGGTACGCGTAAAGACCGTGAGGCATGCTGACCACGCTTGTTCGGCATTCCTTGTAGTGTAGGAGCGGTGGACCATCCCGCGTCGTCAGGGTAACGCACCCAATAAACACTGTCAAACTGCATCGTTTCTCCAGACTACGTAGCGCTGTCTCGTATGCACGCATGGCCCTCAGGCACCACAGTGTGACGCAACTTTCGCGTAATCTCTCAAGATGATTGAATGCCGCTAACCAGGCCTGCGACTCCAGACGCATAGGTGCACGACGCGGTAGTTCTTCCGGTGTGGGTCTGCCCCACCTTTTCCTCAATATCGTTAGCTCTGATTTGGTTATAGGGCGCCGATACGTGATGCGGCATTTGGGATTACTATCGTCGGACATGCACCATTCATGTTTCGCCAACCACTCATTGGTACATATGCGCTGCGCGTAAGGGCTATCGTTAGAACGCTGATCGCAGATAAAACCCAGCGTTACGCTACAGCGTGTGAAATCATGGTGTCCTTTATCCAGTATCGTTGCTATAGACAGTTCGGGTAGTATCACGGGTCTTACACCCGACGGCCAACCCTTACGACAGACCATGTCGGGGTTATCAGCGCCTAGGTCTTCAATGTTCAGTGCTCCCGGTTTCGTCATGTATATTGAGGCTAGCGGTACACCCGTTAAATGTCCTAATCTCAACCACTCCCGTACGGCCTCTTTCTTTGGATCGTACTCGGGATTTGCGTACCGATAGAGGGCTCGTGTCTTCGCCCACTGTACATGTCTATGCCTCAAAAAGTCGTCGTCGTCGTCGTCGTCGTAGCGAGCCATTTCTTTTTTCTACGGTGGCTGTCGGTAAATTTTTCACTGTAATGATTCTACTGCTTTTCTTAGACTGTACATCGCTGCCTGCTCGCGCGTGCCCCAGCTGCGTGTTTTCTTTTTCACAGGATCATCTTAACGCTGATGCAGATGCACCCAGCAGTACAGTGATTCACGTGAATCACTCGCTATAGGATATCAGCATCTCGTCATCTTTGATACATTCTGCGATATCAGCAGTATCATGGCCATAAGCTCTTTGTGCGCTGCATCCTATGAAAACGGGGTGTGGCTATGGTGATGGTGGGGGACATGTTCGCCAATATTTCGATGACCTGTTTTTTAGATATTGCCTTAGACAGTACTGCTCAGACCCTCGTACCGATCGTATAATACCATTTACTACAATCATGTACAAGAAGCAAGTACTGCTGCCAGCTGTGTACGGTCTAAACCGATCGTTTTCGAAGCAAGTGATCACCGGCCTCTCTCTAAATCGTTCGGGAAGCTTATCAACTGTCATACGCATCGTTAATCAAGATTATTCCGGCGTGGAGTTTGAACCTACCGAATGGTCCATCATCACCGACCACTTCCCCGTCATCGACAAGTTCTTCACCGCCGAGGATAACATCAAGGAGGTACCCGAGGCTTTTAGCAATCCTATTCTCATGACCACTCATGAGATAGTCTTCACGTACTCATACGGTGAGCGGGCAATTATTATCAAGCCGGCAATCCCTGTGTCTACGGACAACAACGGCTCTGGTGTTAAAAGAGCTAGGGCCTACACACCTACTGTTGTGATGAAGAGGGTGTCCTACCTCAATCTCCAGAGGGTCTTGCGCTGCGTGACCGTTCAAATAACCAGGCTACGCGCAATTACCGACAGTGCTAACAACTGTAAAGACACGCTGATTGCGGAACTCGACCGGCGCGGAGATGACACCTCCTCCAGGGACAGCATATTGGGCGATCTTCGACAGACTCTGGAGAAGAAAGGCCTGTTGTCACCGGTACTTTACCAATTATTAGTGGAGCTGCTCTCCCTGTATAACCACGAGTACCTCTCCTTCGTGCGGAGCACCATGGAGGACCAGAACAGCCATGCATAACACTTATTTTCTTAATAAACCTGTATGATTGATGTATCTTGCAATATGCTTATAATATATTTTTATTTAAAACTTTTTTCTTGTTTTGTCTCCTACACCTCATTCTCCCTATATATTTTCTCTGCACGATGTTCATCATTGGAAATGAGTGTTATACGACGCCATCGCACACCTGCAGGGATTCTCACTGAGATAAAGACATTCTTCAGAGGCGATCTGAACCATGAGTACGTCGTTGTTCGGAGAATGTCTTGAGCATAACATTCTTAAAGTCACGCGGCTTGGGAAACGGGGGGGACCAGGCCTTACCAATTAATCAGGATACGTTTTTACGACTTAAAGCGGATTCGCGTCAACAATACGGTAATAATCGAAAATGTATCACGCGCTACAGCTTTATAATATACATAAGGGGTCTTACAAAATACGGTGTTCTATTTTACCGCGGGTACACTTATCTCCTTAGGGTAATTAAAAAAAAAGTTACCGACCGGTGGTCAGTGCATAGTTACCGACCGCGATATGCCCCTGGGGCCATGCAACGCCGCTGCTACTGAGTTTTGGGCCCTAGGACCAGGGCAGCGTGGTGGGGGGAACACTGCATAGGTTTGTGGTGGGGAGAGCCGACCACCTGGGTGAGGGGGTGACGCCATAGTGCGGTGCGGGGGGGTCAGAGCGCGGCGCGGTCCATGACTCATGGGGGATAGTCGTGGGGGTTTGTTGTGACGGCCAATAGTGGTATATAACTACTAACGTATTAAGGATGTTGTTCGGTAAAATAAAAGATCTAACAGAGGATTGAAACTTTCACCAAATATTCTTCGAATTATTAAAAAAATATTTCTCCTCAGGCAAAAATCGTTTTGCCGTCCGGAATTGGTAAAAAATGTCATTGAAATTGATGATTTTAACACGCAAAGCATAGACGCATGGCCTATATTAATTTTTTGAAATCGATGGAGGTCTAGCACATGCATGAAACTTTGCTAACAGTTAAAAGACTCTGAAAGACATATTCTCAAAAAAAATGAAATTTTTTGACCGTCTCGATCCATGTTTATTTTGACGAAAACTGTAAAATTTTCGATAGTATGAGGTGTGTGGTGGGGGGAACGCTCGCGACGTGGCAACAGCGTAGCTGGTTCGGCGGAGGGGACAGCGCGTTACTTGTGCATATACATATGTCTGTTTGGCCGCTGAGCGTCCGATGTTGCCAGCTCGTTTACCGTATTAGTGTGTGCTTGTCGGTGCACACCATTTGTGCGTATGCGTAGACCAATCCGAAACAAAAGTTTGTACCGTTCGTCGTACTACGCGCAATGGCATTCATGCTAGCGGTACGGTATAACTTTTTGGTGAGATTGTCACCGAACAACGTCCTTAACTACTTAAGGGGTTTTTCGCGGCGAGGATCATCGCTAGTCACGAAAATGACCGAAGCTGTCGGCGGCACGTTCGGGAGTCTTCGGGTGCTGCGGTCCGTTTGTAGGCCAGGGAGCGCGGGAGTCCGCGATGCTGGCTGCTCTCCCTCCCTGTCTCCGGCGGTACATCGGCATGAGCCCGCCGTAGATATTCTCGCGGCCTTGCGGCGGACGAGGAGGACACGTCAACTCCTGGTCGGCGGCGAAGGCGGCGTCGATCGTAGGGCGTCCCAGCTGGACGGCCGGCAGACGAAAGCTTGAGCCCCATCCCGGGTACTCGGGACTCTCTGGATTCCTCAGATGCAGCAGCCTCTCCTCGTGCAACGGCGGCAGTCGGTCCCCAAGGGTCACCAAAAATCAGCGCCTCTTTCCTCCCTTCCCCCGTTGTTCGTCCTCGGTCCACCAGCTCTTACACCAATTGATCTCACCAAAGCGTCATACAATATCCAAAGAAAGAAAAAGAAAAGAAAGCAAGCAGTAGTCAATAAAACCAAGCAAAGAAACATTAAAGCAGACGTCAGGCTGGTTACTTAATACTAAAGGAATCTGTGCGTCTTAACCTAGGACTGACGTTTAGAGCGTGAAACAGTGAATCACTAAATCCCTATACTGGCGGGTCGTTTGTGGCGTGGATTGTCAAAAATTCACGTCACAATATATATAAATATATATACGCTGTTATACATGCCACTTTTAAAAAAAACGCTCTGGGTATGCGCTCTCAACTTTTTTCACTATGTTTTCACTATGTTTTCACTATCCCTTTTCGCTTGTCACCAACGTAATGACAGGATGTTGCGGAGACATCTCACAGGTAACCATCTTTTTCCCCACCATAGATCTAATTTTTTGCATAGTTGCAAATAAGAGATGCATGTAGCAGTTTACACTGCTAAGACAATGGTACGCCTGATGTATTTGGCGCATCGTTCGCTAGATGATCCAAAAGAAGGGTACCATCATTCCAACAGTTACGTGGTATGTGGAGGATTCACCCCGAGCAAAATATTAGGGGGTTGGATAGCAACCCATCGATAGCTAAAGATATCAAAAAAGTATCGCCAATGCGTACGATACTTGTATAATATAAGGTATTTCTTACAAAAAAGAACCGTATTCTACTTTGCCAAGCTACCTCCTTAGGGTAATTGAAAAAGTTACCGACAGGGAGTCAGTGCATAGTTACCGACCGTGGTACGCCCTCTGGGGACATGCAACGCCGCTGGGAATTTTCGGGCCTTATGACCGCATAGTGGGACGTCGCCTCATGGCTGAGGGGTGGGGAGAGCTGCTCATCGGCGAGGCGGGTGACGTAATAGCGCGGCGTGGAGAGCCAGAGCGCTATGCGCTCCATGACTCATGGGGGATACTGGTGGGGGTTTGTTGTGACGGCCAGAAGTGGTGTATAACTACTGATGTTATATTGCAACGGAGAGATAATCGTTGACTATCAGGACTTTGTTGACACGTGGGAGTATGACAATTGTAACGGCACCTCGAATCTGCTCTTCCACATCACCAAGGCGCACTTGCATCCTTCGTCCTTCAAGGCAATGAATATAAAGCGCGCTTTTCAAGTACTAAGCCATACATTTGCGACGGCCATATTAACCGCGGGGCACGATCCACAAGAACTGCAGTGCAAAACGTAGCAAGCCACGGCTGCTTTCGTTGAACGTATGAACAAGGTCATAGACGCGTGCAACGCATACAGGCCTCTCTGCGTGAATCCAGCGAAACGTCCCCTCGCCGACAGAAATCCCAAAATCGAGAAAATCCTTGTAGATTTCGTTAAGTGGTCTGCGGACTGGACTGTACTAAATGCAAAGACGAAAATGGTGAAGAAAGTGCCTTGTCTGAAAGGCTCAATGAATGCGATATTACAATCGTATCAAGTGATTAAGAGCAAGTATCCAGAATTTGAGTTGGCAGTAGCTTTGTGTAATCAGGATTCGGTTGAACATTTGTTCTCGAAACTTCGTCAGCGCGGGGGTCACAATCCAAATCCTATGGCTAGAATGGTTCGCTTGTCACTAACAGCCGTATTCATAGTCGTTCCTTGAGGAATAAGAATCCCTTGTTCCTCGTTTCGCGTTTCATAGACCTTTCTTTACAGAACAAGGAGCCTTATTGGCCTCCTTATTTCAAGGGAGGTCTCGAGCTTCGTTGAGGAAACCTTCTGCTCTGTGATTGGCTGTTTCGTTTGATATGTCTAGCGCCACAAGCGGTCCGAGTTAGCAACTAGCCTAACTCAAGCAGCAAAGATGTATCTTATCAGTTATTGAAATTGTCGGCTGGTTTTAATCATCAATTTTCTTTCCGGGTGTTGACCTTACGCAGTCCACGTAAAATTATGAAAAAAAGACAGTGCAGTGCGTATGTCTTTTACGTTTCGATCCTCATTGGGGTCATCTTCAGAAATGTTTTATTACTAGGTAAGCATGTATGAACTGTTGAACAATTATTGGTTAGATTGTGTAAAAAATAGTAGGTCAAACCTAAAGCCATTGTTATTAGATCAGCTATGGCTCTTTTTAACTTTTGGCTAATCCTGCCTTTACATGTAATACACAAACTCTTGTTGGTTTGGCCTACTATTTTTTACACAATCTAACCAATGATTGTTCAACAGTTCATACATGTTTACCTAGTAATAAAACCTTTCTGAAAATGATCCCAATGAGGGTCGAAACGTAAAAGAAATACGCATTGTTGTTTTTTCTTAATTTTACCTGGGCTGCGTAAAGTCAACACCTGGAAAGAAAATTTAAGGTGGCTTGGCTTGGCTTATAGTATAGAGTACGCGATCCCTATTTCAAACTCTTTGAAAAAATGCCGCTCGAATAGACAAAGAGGGACTGAGGTGGCGGCCAGTCCTGCCACCATAGGCAATTATGTCCCTAAATATACCGTCCTTCTGGAAGGAAAAGCCGAGGTGTGACTGTGAAACATAGACGCCTTGGAGATTGAAGGAAGCCTTCATCAAGGCGTCCTTCATTCTTGAGATAAGGACGGACTATGAATGCGGCTGTAAGATACATTCTCTCTACTGGCTATATCGGGTCTGGCAGCAAGGGAAATGTGCAATGTCCCAAAGCTGCTGCCTTGATAGAGCCTAATACGATGGTAGCCAAAGCATTTGGCCGATCAAACGAGATGTTCGAAAACCCTGTCGAACATGAAAGAGACGAGAACTGGATTGAGATCGAAGAGGCTGCAGAGATGCTACGGGGTGAGAACGATGAGGTCGAAACTGCGACGACCTGAATATCACTTAAAGACAGCGCGCGATCCTTTTACGAACGGAACGCTATAAATTATTTCGCTGAATACATAGCTCAGCGCCAAATGCGTAAGTATCCGTGCGATTATTGTCGCAGAGACATATTGAAAACGCCTATGGACAAACGTTCACCGACCGAGATGTATATGGAATTTCGGGAGTACGAACACGAAGATGCTGATGCTCCACCGGTGACAAAGCTTAGCCGGCCAACCGAAAAGTTTGAAAGCATCGTCGGAGTTCAACTCGAAACTTTCAGTCGATTGTGGAAAAAGCACTGGGTATCCACCAGCATTATTAATGATCTTGGGAGCGAGATTATGAAGCAGACTTCACAGCTGTACATTGATTGGTTTGACGAACAGCATGAATGCCGAGAGCATCATGTGGAGCTGCTACACTTCATGATTAAAGTGAAGTTGTTTTCTCAAACCAAATTTAACAATCGGGCTGATTGTGTGCAGAGGTCAACCAACAGAGCACAACAAATGTATGAAGTTGCAAAAGATGAAAGGTCTCTGATTTATTGTACCCGACTTTTGTCGAAGGCTCTTTGAGTTGCGATTCGATTGAGCATTATTCATGAAGTCGTTCCCGGGCACTGTACCGGAGGCTTCCTAAGTTGCGACTCGTGTAATTCTCTCCTATAAAAGAATGGAACGTACCTGACATTTGTCAGACGCTGTCTCAGCTGCATTCCATTTCAACTTCATCTACGAAGTCGTTCCCGGGTACTCCCAGAGGCTGTTTCAGCTGCGATTCGGTATTTTCTTATGTTTGTTATATATCAAAACGAAAGTCGTTCCCGGCTAATTGTCGGAGGCTCCCCGAGCTGCGCTTTCATGGGCGGTGGTGTTGATTGCCTTCTCGTGGTGCCCCCCAAAAACGAGTGCACTTATCGAATGGATCAAATATATAATCGTGCATTGTAAGCTTTACTTGTTTTCTATTGCAAAGTAAAATCAATTTTCATAAGTTTTAATGTTTCACGAAGATCAGTGCACTCGGCTAAACAATCAACGCAAATTTCTACTTTCATGTATGACTATGCAAATTTAATAAAGCTAACAATATATACAGGGTGTTCGTTATGAAACGCACTGTAGTAACACCGTTACATTCCTTTTCAAATTTTAATGAATACGTGTATTTTCATTTTTTATTTCATATATCAAAATTTCGAGATAATCAAGGTTGAAGTTGCAGTAATGCGACCAATCAGAGCGCATTTAAACGGAGCGTAGATGACGTCGTGAGCCAGCCCGCAAGGCCTGCTTACAGTAGACCAATAACACTAAGAGCATCGTCGTAGTGTCCCTGTTTATCTGCATGTAATTGAGTAAGATACAAGAGACGATACTTTTAGTGTTATTGGTCTACTGTAAATAGGCCTTGCGGGCTGCCTCGCGACGTCATCTACGCTCCGTTTAAACGCGCTCTGATTGGTCGCATTACTGCAACTTCAACCTTGATTATCTCGAAATTTTGATATATGAAATAAAAAATGAAAATACACGTATTCATTAGAATTTGAAAAGGAATGTAACGGTGTTACTACAGTGCGTTTCATAACGAACACCCGGTATACAAGGTGTCGATGGAAAAATAATCCCTTTTTTTTTCGTTGAAGTTTCTACGCAAATATATTTTGCCATCAATTTTGTTCAATACGTCCGTGGTCGCAGTGTCGCCTGATTACAGAAAAAAGGAAAGTGATAACAATCTGACCCAAATCCGGTACCTTGTTGCTGCGAGGTTGACTTGTCCGCACCCCATGTGTTTTTTCAATGGAAGTACTCGTTCCCTACTTACGCTTGCGTTTATCTATGCCCGATTTGTCACCTCACGGGCTCTCGGGATGAAGATGCCTGATTTATACGTTCATTGTATGTATATGATATATAATAAAATTTATATCGTATAATTTAATAGTGTATTTGATACATTGTAAATCAATTAATAGACAAAATAAGCATAGTTAATGAATTTAAAAAAATTGAATGACCGAGTCTCGAACACGAGAGTTTCTCCTGCACTGACCTAACGCCATCGAACCATTGTATGATAAAAGTCAGGGAACTCATATTTCCGTAACTAATCACGTTAGAGAATTGCAGTTTCATTTAATTGCTCTATAATCTTTGACTGACAAAGAGAGGCCACGGTATGAGAAATGAAGTTTGGAATGAGACTTCGTATGGTTATAGTAGTGACGAAACCTCATACCATGCTCAAGTTCTGCAGATCAATGGGCAGCCAATTTTGAGGAAAAGGGCCTTCAAGTTTGTATACGAACTTATATTTTTAAAAATGTACTTCACTGCCAAGTGATCCGCTGACCGAAGCGGTAGCGTGTCAGCTTTGTAAGTGAAGGGTTCCATGATCGAATCTCTATACTCGTAAATTTGTTTTCATGAATTTTTTTGCATTTCATTTCTAAATTTGTTTAATATTCTAATAATAATCACGCAAATATGTATTGTCATTACAATTTTATTATTTTTGCTATTAATTACGATACTATCCCCACACAGCTCACTATATTTCGAAAACATTACAACAATATTTCCAATATTTCATTGCGACACCAATGTTGTTGATGTCTTTATGTCAAATATTGCACAATATTTCAGGGCAATATAATAAATAAAACTTTCTGATATATTGCTGAAATCATAGACAGTTTTTATAGGTGGCAGAAATATTGTAGAACAGTACCTATAAAATGATTATTTTTTATTATTTAAAAAATATTTAGCAAATATTCATTCGAACATTCCTTTTCCATATTAAAAGCGATTGCTTTTTAATATTTTTGTAACATTTGAAATGATTCCATATCATTTTTTTTCAAATATTTTAAAAGGTTATGGTAACATTTTTTAAATAAAATGCTGCTAATAAAAAAAATGATTCCTGAAATGTATTATTAAAATATTCGGACAAAACTATGCAATATGCAGGATACATATGTTATAAATAATTAATATTGCGAACTGATATTTTACAAATATTGATCAGCAATATTATATTATGTTTGCAACGTCCTTTGCGTGTTTGCGAGCGCATTGCAAGTATTCGGGAATATTCAAGAAATATTACAGTAATATTGCAATACATTTCAATAATATGCAAGTTCTGCCTGAGTTATACACTGTTAAAAAAGTTAAGAAATTTAAAACACAAAAGATGAAACTTACTACATAGGTGCATATAATATTTAGAATACAGGTAACGCAAATGAGTATTAATGTACATTGTTTTGTAAAATTGTAATCAAGCATTAATTTTATTATGCGTTTAGCGAATATAATATATTCGACTCTGATTATTAATAAGAGGTTGAAGAATTTTCAATCAACCGTAATGCAATCATTCATTCAGAACTGAAAATTACAATATATGAATAGAAATTGTTCCTTGATAAATACGTCATTGAATAATGCATAGTCGTAGTAATTTTTCATATCAATGTGATGAAAAATACAATATACATATGATAAAAATTACTACACATATATTTTTTTTACAAACTTTTTCTTTGTATGATGCGATACAGTGCAGAGGATCACTATTCATCTACATGGTATCGATAAATTCATAACCGACTAGAAATTTCGGTATACTCTGTGACAAGAGTCCCTAACCAGACACGGAGTATCCGAGCGAACACTACCCACACAGCACAGAAATATTTTATCAACATTGCGTAAAATTTCCCTTGAAATAATGCAATATTACGGAAATATAGTGAAAATTGTTTAAAATATTTCTGGAATGTTGCAGGAACCTTGCAATGTCCGCTCAGCACGTTGCAATCATAATATTGCTATAATATTGCCGGTCAATATTTCGGAAATATCAATGCATAATATTAATAAAATATAACCCAGATAGCACCTGCGTATTGCTAAAATGTATTGAAATATTATTGCAATATTTCTTGATTATTACTGTAATCTTACACCGTTCACTCTGCTGCAAAATATTGCAGTATCAATGTCGTATTAATGGTACGACATGTAAATGATAACAATGATGCATTAAGCGGCTGAGAATAAATTCCAATGACAGCAATGTATCGTGGGGGTTCCTTTGGGCAGGTTGCCTATACCTCCTTAAATACTTTGAGTTGTATTTTTAAATACTCTATACAAATGCAATAATTTCACATGTAATTTTTACATGCAGGATACAAAAGTATATATATCAATGTTGATGGCATTCCGAAAATATCTGCATACACGGACAGAAAATCATGGAACACAGTGATTCTATATATTCGAAGCTGTTCAATTTCGAGGTCGTCTGTGCATTTTTCCGGCGTGTTTAGATCGTCGTTCTACGCCATAGTATAGAATCAATATCACACTGTGTCCCATGATTTTCTGTCCGTGTATGCAGATATTTTCGGAATGCCATCAAAATTGTGTCTCAACTCCTTATTGCAGTGTTTGCGATATCACTTCTTTTTGTTGACAACTTGCAGGCTTATATGAGAGTCACTCGATCTCTAAACACGCAACTTTACATTGAAAATGTTTTTTGGGGGGATATCACTTCTTTTTGTTGAATGTTCCAATCTTGATAATAATTTCTAACTTACTGTGCAATTAAACAGTTTTATATATCATTACAATAATTGTGCATTTAATTATACTGCACGCGTGTTGAAGATTTAATATTTTATACATTCACTCATTTCGATATTTGGACAAATTTTATCTGATATATATCCGTCAAAATTGTCTAAATTTTTTCAAGGAATAATATCCTAAAAACTGCCTAGCACGCTCCTGGCTGCTCCTGGCAGCTGTCATATTTCCGCAAACATCAACAAACACTATAAAGTGCCGTACACACCACAAACACGTTTTTTTGGGCATTTTTAACGAGTGGCGCGCGATGATTCTGGCCATGGCTCCGGCGTGCGCCAGCATTTGACGTGTTTGATAGATTAAAATATTTGACTTAAATTATGGTGTATTTCGTTACATTTGTGTTCATTCTTTTTTTTTAGAATTTTTCCGTCAGAGTTTGCACACAAATATGCCTTATAAATAGTTAAAACTTATTTTTGTAATTTTGAAGTGATGGCGATAGTAGCGCCACTAGCATAGCATTAGACTTAATGGGTGGCCGGAAAGCGAACTACAAAACTTTCAGACACCCTAAAAGCGTCTGAAAAATGAGAAAAATGTGAAACAGCTTATTTCACCCGGAAATTACGGAAAAAAATATAAAAACGAACAATTATAATAATGTTATGTACGTAACACAATCTTAGGGCTTCTAGGGAAGGAAGAATGGCTTCATGGAGTACTTTTTCGTTGTTAATTTTGAATGAGAGGGAAATGAAAGAATTTTTGCTTCCCGCTAGTGCGGCCACGTAAATATGGTCTCTTCGTTTTCCCCGTTCTCTAAACACCGGGAAAATCTACCGATCTCCATCGATCCGTCGATTTTGCGGTTTCCATCTTCGCCGTTGATATTGTGACCGATAATTCAAAGTCGAAAAATAATAGAGAAATGATAATCTGTAATAGCCACAATTAGTCGAAGGATCACGTACGGTGTCCGAAAGAGAAATCTGAAAAATTGAGGTAACGAAAGATCGCGAAAATTCACGGAAATTGGACGCCAGACATCCGACGATGTTATAACACCGCAGGAAAACCCTCCGCGATATCCTGGCTACTCAGCCCACGGGAATGGTAGAGGGGCGGATCCTGTAAAGCCACACACACGCAGGAAGGTTTCGTACACGAGTAAAATAATGCGAGAGATTTGATAACAATAACAAAAGAAGTGAGAAAATATATTAAGAATGAATTCCCGTAAACGGGAGAATACAATAGAGTACGGTAGTCTAGGCGCTACCAGCCAAGTATTTAAACAATCAACTATCGAACACAAAACCTGCTAAACACGGTAAGAAACAATGGGCGGTCACCTCAACGGGACCTGAGTGGCAGAAGGCCTGAACAATTACAAATTATCGTTAATCAATTCGATCGAGCTATACAAAATTACGCGTTGGCGACAGCCACTTTACTCGAGTGACGGTACTCTACGGGGAAAATATCCAAGCCATGCGATCGGTCGGTCCACGGCCGCCGTAGAACGCACAAGCACGATAAAAGTAGAAATGGTACAGCAAGAATAAGATATTATAATACAACTCAATACCATACGCCGTCTACCGAGAAGCGGTAGCCAGCGGATTCAGCCGTAAGGGACACTCCAGGGTTTTACTTTAGGTAAAGATAATGAAAGAGATAATATAAAATCAACACTCGCGAGAACCAGACAGATAAAGATAGGCGAAGCTAATCGAGAAACGAAGCCCCAGCATACGGTACTCGTCAAACGGTAGACAATTACCGGACGGGAATACGTGAAATCTGTCACCGGAATCGTCGCCGATCCCGGGCACTGTCCTACTAAATTTATGAACGATACTGGCTCGTTATGAGAGAAATTCTTAATGGTAACGTAAGGGCTCACCTCCGGTATCGCCGGGAAGAAATCCGGGTCCTCGGGAGTGAACTACTGGTTATTACAACTATTTGACTAAGTAAATTGATAAATGCGTGGCACTCGCGTGACGGTAATACGACGAATGGCGAATAATGCGTTGCTCCCTCGTTGGGTGGTGGTGGCGCGCTGGCAGTTTCCCTAGCGCTCTCTGATTGGGCGGCGTTTGGGCCGTCGAGGGTGGCTGCACTGTTTTCGGGGCCCATGGTGCCGCGCGAAGTTTGGATGCCGGGATTTGATTTCGCCGGGTCCTTCTGAGCGGTGTAGTGGCGATCGTCCCGTCTTTATCCCAATCCAGGGTGGTGCAACCATACGATATCTCCCGCCTTATCGGGAGAACGGTAGCATCCGCGAGGCACGGGAGGCCGCTCGGTATAATGACCTTTATGGCTCACTAGGATGGCAGGCCCTCTCCGCATTGGCCTCGCGATGGTTCGCACCGGTAGCTGTCTGGCTTCCAGGTATTGGCCGAACTTCCCGGAGCGTCCTCCGGGAGTCGGCACGTCGAACGGATTCGGTCCTTGCAGGTCCAGCTGGCCGGGAATTCTTCCGTGGTCCGCCGCTGACGGGACTTAGGCGGTTGCTCTCGCAATCGGTGGCGACGCCTATGGTCGGCCGGTACTTTTACGCTACGATAGCGCTGCTCCATAGTTGTCTCGACTCCTTCTGCCCTCCTCGGCAGCTTCCCTCGAGTTACCTGGGGACCCGTAGCATCGGGCTCCCCGACGATTCCCCGGAAGCTTCGCTCTTTGTTTTCCGTGACATCCGTCCTCCTGGCGACCGTGGGGTCCCTCCAACTGGCAACGTCCCCGCCTGTTCCACCATCCTTCGGCTTAGCTGATGCAGCTCCCGTATTCGGGGAGAGTTCTTGGTCCGCCGTGTCGCATGTGCCAATGATACAAACAAAAATATAATTAATTACCCTATTTCTCGGACGCGTGAGTGACCCTGGAGTGTCGGTAACCAGCGCGAGTGCCCCGCCTGACGAGACGTAAATCCGTCTCGTACCGAAAAGAAGATATCCCGCCCCTAGTGACGGGACATCCCAAATGTAACGTCACAATATATATACTTTTGTATCCTGCATGTAAAAATTACATGTGAAATTATTGCATTTGTATAGAGTATTTAAAAATACAACTCGAAGTATTTAAGGAGGTATAGGCAACCTGCCCAAAGGAACCCCCACGATACATTGCTGTCATTGGAATTTATTCTCAGCCGCTTAATGCATCATTGTTATCATTTACATGTCGTATCATTAATACGACATTGATACTGCAATATTTTGCAGCAGAGTGAACGGTGTAAGATTGCAGTAATAATCAAGAAATATTGCAATAATATTGCAATACATTTTAGCAATACGCAGGTGCTATCTGGGTTATATTTTATTAATATTATGCATTGATATTTCCGAAATATTGACCGGCAATATTATAGCAATATTATGATTGCAACGTGCTGAGCGGACATTGCAAGGTTCCTGCAACATTCCAGAAATATTTTAAACAATTTTCACTATATTTCCGTAATATTGTGACGTGCAGGGCGTTATTACACGTTTAGCAAAGTTAATCTCCCATGCTACGCGTGGAAGTTTATATTTATTTTTGTTCTGGGTAAGTTCTCGACTGCCGTCCTATACAGGCCCGGTCCTTTGGATTGCCGTTAGGTGGAGGAATTGGTGTATGGTCAATTTAAATCAAAGATGCAATAATCCCAATGAGATGATTTGAATGTATTGTTACAACCCCAAATTTGCTTATGTGCTAGTTATTAGATAGAAATACAAAAAGTGCCAGATGGTCTTTCAGCTATGTTTACAATGACCTCGTAATGCCGTGCCCACACTCTCTCTTACGTACTCTCATACGTTCATGCGGCGTGCAACGTTAGACGCCCACGTTCCCTGGATGTTCGCTATTCTTCTATTGACACTCGAGATCTTGCACTTTGGTAATCACTTAATCTACACGACAGTATTGTTCGTGGCAAAAATCAGAATACTAATATCTAAACTCACATTGACTGATACGCTACGCGTGCAACTCGTAGGGCTCGATACGACTTATCGACTTACAACGGCGATAGATAAATAGTACGCAGAACTCCCGTGAGAATGATAGCCGCCGCGCGATGCAATTTGTGAGGAGCTATTCCAGCCCGAACTATGCGCTCTGGTGTGTATCTGGAGACTACTTTGCCTTCCCTGATCCATCCTACTTTCTGCTGAAAGTAGATGGACAGGTAGGGGCAAATCTTACTAATTCAGCGGTTTTTACCCGCTCGCGTGAATCCTGGAATTTTCGGTTCACACGTTTAGGCACGTTCTTGGTGCGATAAAACCGGAAGCTAGCTTCCTCCCAATTTGCTGCAGTCGGCGTGACTTCTCTGTTGCATCGTATCGTATCTATGTGTGTGCGAGATCCAAAATCCAAAATCCAAAGGCACGGCACGTGACAATATTGCATTACTTCAAGGGAAATTTTCCGCAATGTTGATAAAATATTTCTGTGCTGTGTGGGTCATCATCGTAAGAGTTATAACGAAAGTAATAAAATTTTTAAAACCTATTCGCAATAACTGCCGCTGTAAAATATTTATATGGAGTATAATATATAAAATATTGTATATAGGAGTATTTGTATTTTCACAACCTGATTTTTATTATTTACAAGAAGCAAAAATAATAAAATTGTAATGACAATACATATTTGCATCATTATTATAATAATATTAAACAAACACAGAAATAAAATGCAAAAAAATTAAGGAAATAAAAATTCACGAGCACAGAGATTCGACCACGGAACCCTTGGCTCACCAAGCTGACATGCTACCGCTTCGCCCGGCAAACCACGTGTAGCTAGGTTACACCTTCAGATATATAAGTTCCCATACAAACTTTAGGGCTCTTTTTCTCAGAATTGGCTGCCCATTGGTCTGTAGAACTTGAGCATGGTATGAGGTTTCATCACTACGAAGTCTCATTCGGAACTTCATTTCCCATACCGTTTCCTCACCTCCGTGAACTTGGCCGGCACACTTTGACTTTTTGAACATTTTCTTTTGCAGATCGTTTGTAGGTCGTTTGCAGGTATTTGTTGGATTAATTAAAACATTTGTTGGTTAACGGTTTATTAAAAAAATAAAAAATAAAAATGTACGTGAAGTTGGCCGTAATTTTTATATTTTTTCATCTATCTTTATTTTTAACGTGGCCAATCGACGCGGAATCGTTTGTAGGTCACAAATAATCCAATTAGTATATTTGTTGGATCGTTATTTCAATAAAATAAGCAAAAAACGTATTCGGTGCAATGTACGCAGGACGGTCATACGACCACGGGAAGTTGGCCGTAATTTTTTTATTTTTTCATCTATCTTTGTTTTTCACGTGGCCAATCGATACGGAATCGTTTGTAGGTACCGAATAAACGAATAAAAACATTTGTTAGGTTAAGTTAGGTTAGATTAGCTAAGAATTCCAATGCTGTCACACCCCAAGGTATTAGTTTTTTTTTTTAAACATTAGCTTGCAGTTTTGACCTCTTAATTATATTTCCGGCTATCTTCACATCGCATATTCCATGCGTTACCCCCACTCCCGGCCAGCGAGACGGTAGATGGTTTTTCGCTATTTTAAGCGAAATCGTCATCTAACAAATGTTTTAATTAGTTTATTCGTCGATTGGTCACGTTAAAAATAAAGATAGATGAAAAAATAAAAAAATTACGGCCAACTTCACGTACTTTTTTATTTTTGATTTTTTTAATAAACCGTTAACCAACAAATGTTTTAATTAATCCAACAAATACCTACAAACGACCTACAAACGATCTGCAAAAGAAAAAGTTCAAAAAGTCAAAGTGTGCCGGCCAAGTTCACGGAGGTCGTTTCCTCCCCTTGTGAGTACAAATAGACTACTCCATCGACATATAGTATGGACTAAGCATAGACTGTAACAAAAAAGGTTACAATAACCCCTCCCCGTCACCTGGCTCGAGGGCACCACTGGCTCCGAGCACCTTTATGGCGTATATGATAGAAAACTAATGTTAATTGTGAATATTTAGTATTTTAGGTTTACTGTACGTAGAGTTAAGATCCCCTCCCTACACCCTTCCCTCCCTGTCCCCTTCTCCGTAGGGCACTGGCTCGAACACCATCATCGAGGACACCACCGTACATCTACCCCGAGGACACAGCATCCCTGGATGGACCGCGAGAGTGGCTACGTCGCCGAGGCAGCGGAAGGCAGGGATGGCATTGGCAGGGAGAACAGCTGATCGAGATGTCCGTGGGATGGATGCCCACCAGCCCACCACGACCGCCACATATATGCAGCCCCGGTGCAGTCCCGTCACACGGGCAGGAAAAAGCCCCATGTGACAGCGGCGGAGCCCTCTCCCTCCGAGACCGCGGACGTGCCCGGGAGGACTTTCACAGGCCCTGGAGGCCGCCATGTTGACCGGCGCGCGCAGCCAATACGCGCGCCGGCGAAGCCAGCACAGTGCCGCCGCCACGAGGCCCTGGAAGGCCCGGCAGCCCTGCAAGTTTGAAACGGACCAATGCCCTGCCGTGCCGGAACTGCCAACCAATGCCAGAGCCCGTAGCCCTCTCAGCTGAGCAGCCCCAGCCAATCATCGAGGCCCTGGAGGCCCACGAGGACGAGGATCAGCGGAAACGTAACCACTTCGAGCCAGGATAGCGTGAAGAGCGTGTGCGAGTTTGCGAGTTCGAGTGCGAGAGTGATTGCGATTTATTATAAAACTATTGTGACTCTTGGATTACGCGTGTGGCGGACCCTACTTGAGTGAGTACTGTATGAGTGCGTTTCCCTAGCTGCCATCCCCTCCCTAGTACTCCCTTTTCCCTCAATTGCTTAGTAGAAACCGTAGATTCCCTTTTTGGATTTAGCGAGCCGTCCCCACGTGGACCGGCCGTTTTGCCTGATTTACATTTTTGAGTCTTAGCCTGGCCTTCCGCCAACCGCGTGCGGCCAGTGGTATATTGCGTGCGTTCGAACCTTGTATCTTGTACCCTTTTTGGAAAACCCCCGTGCCCTTTCCCTTTTCCGCCGTTGTTGGATATTAGAAGTCCGAGGTATTAAAGTAGCCATTATTGCGTTCGGGAACCTTCCTCCCTGAGACCCCTCACCTCTTCCCCTGGTAGCCGTGCCATTCCGCGTCAAAGTAAATATTCGAGGACCTTCTGGGGTCACTCGACGGTGCTACGCCGTATAAGTAGCTGGCGCCCATTTGTTGTGTTGAAGATATTTAGTGCCGGTAAGCCCTCCTGTCCCTCCAGCCCCTTCCCCAATACCCTGCTCCCCCGTTCCCTGATTCCCCCCCCCCCCCGCCCCATAGCCGTTTAAAGAACCGGCGTGACACCGCGTGCTCCTGCGAGAGCCCCGCGTGTCACTGTTTTGATTCGTGTCATAAGTTAGTCTTGCGTACCTCGAACGATATAGTTTGCTAGTGTAGTAGTTACTGATTCCCTTTCTTTTCTATTTTTCTTTGTATTGGCATTTGTGTAACTAATTATATTCTTCTCTACTTTACACCGTGTCCCCCTTTCTTTTTGGCATTCCCCCTCCCCCGTATTTTTGAGATAGCTAATTCGAGCCGACCCTGGGCGGGTAAAAGCTGCCCAGTACGTCACAAATTTTGGCGCCCAACGTGGGGCTCGATAAATATCAGAAGCCGAGTTACCCTCCTTCTGAGGTTTCTTTTTCGTAAGTGCTCACCTCGGTACCCCTCCCCTCACCCCTATACCATTCTGACTGTACAATGACGGATCCCGTCGCCACTGTCCCCGGAATGACACCCCCTACTATCAGCACCATCACCCCCATAGCAGCCCCCAGTATTGCTCTCCCTGACCACCCCTTCAAAGTAGACCCCTTCACCGCAATTCCCCCTCCAGAAGAGTTAGAAAAGTTAGCGAAGATTAGCGCGATCCTGAGGGCCTTCCCTAACCTCCGCGGCATCGTGCGACTTTGCGACCGCGCCGGATTGAGCGTAGATGGAAGTGAAAACGATCTCTTCGATCATTATTGGAGATACGAGGTCCGTAAGTCTTGTCCACATGTGCCGATAGCGTGGGACCCCGCAGAGGACGAACGCGGATCGGCCACCCCTTGTACGTCCGCCGTCGCGAGGACGAACCCGAGGTCCCATGAGTCAAACCGTGCGACCTATCCCCCGATAATGACTATGAAGGAAGTGGTATCTTTGAGTCTCGACCTTAGCAGCAGACCCCCTATCCTCTCCACTAGGATCGTCCCCACTACACCTCGCAACTCCCACGAAGTCAATCCCTATAAAGCCATGCTCTCTCTCCTCCCCGATCCCTTTAAACCAGTACAGCTCCCAGCGGGCGTTGCGTCGAGTTCCTGGGTAGAGGAACCCCCGGCCAAGGGCCCAGTAGATGACGCCAACGGCGAAACCGATAGCACAGGCGAGTCGGACGACTCAGGAATGACCAGCGACAGTTCCCTAACTCTCTCTTCCCCTCCCTCTCCCCAATCTCCATCCCCGATCCATGTCCACAGCCCAGCGGATAACTCCGTGGAAAGGGCGGGACATCCAACCCTCCTCACCTACGCTCAGATAACCCGAGGTCCCCCAACAAACCCCTCTCCGAAGAATCCAACCCCTCCCCACACACACCCAAGTGGGCAGACTAAGCGTGATAGAGCATTAGCCACACTGAGGTGTTACAATTGTTATCAGAAAGGGCACAGGTACCCTCAGTGTCAGGAACCCCTAAGATATTTTTGTAGAATTTGCGGCCTTAAAGGCCACAGTACGAAGACGTGTCCGCGATGTCGGAACACGAGGACCCGAATGGAGTATAGAGTCGAGAAACCCCCTCCCCGCCCTCCTACTCGCACACCCCCTAGCCCAGTCATCGAGTTCCCTTCCAACGACCCCCACCTGATAAGCCATGGAACTACAAGGACAACGTTCGTGAGTGATAGACGTCAGAGAATTCAGACGAGAGGACCCATCCGCACTCAGGAGGCCAAGAGAAGCGGGATCGGGTACGCCCTCCCGCTGATAGAGGAAACGCTCCAGAGGAACCTACCCCCTCCCAGCTGGACCAGCGAAAAAAGCCCTAATAGAAGGATGGATGGCCCAATAGTCAAGAAGCAGAAATTCCCGAGGTCCCATGTCCCAGAAGTCATAGCGATCATTGACAGACCCTTCCCTTCACCCCATACCTCCCACAAACCCATTCCTTGCGCGACCCTTGACGTGAACCCTCGTCCAAGGCCACCGCCAAGATCCTCCCCGAGAACGTTCCCCAATCCTACCTTTACTTCCCATAAGTCCCAATCCATTATTCCGCCATTAATGGCGCTTAGAGTGACTCCTCCACCGAGTCTGATCCGTACTCCCTTACTACCCTTTCCTAGGCCCTCCGCACCACTAGCGAGGACATTCCGATATCCCTGGAAAACCGTCAGGGAAAGCCGCTACAGCACTCCCGCCATGTACAGGTGCTGGAGCTGTGGTGGCGCAGAACACGTGGCTGCGAGGTGCCCCTTCAAATTGGCCTAAAGATTCCCTTTTCACTTCCCTTATCACCTTTTCTCATCCCGTGGACCCCCTGCTAATACATCCCGAGGACCTCTACCCTCCGATGGAACCCCACAACGACGACACTCAGACCCCTCCCTTTTTGCTGAGAAGTAGTATTTATTTCCCCTGTTTCGAGTTGTTTTTGGATTTTGAGAATTAGTGCCCCGAGAAAGACTAGCTATGTTCTATCCGGATGTGATTGGTTTGATACCTCCCGGTAGTTATATTTTGTGTAAGATTGAGCCAAGATTATTATTGCGGACCACTATCAGCCCATTCCTTTAATAATTGTCTAACCCCCTTGTTTCCTTCCTCTCCCTTTAGCGTGCAATAAGCACGAACCCCTTGCTGAACGCAGCATCAAGTCCCATTTCCTTTTTGTTCTCCTTTTAGTCCCGTTGTGTCGTTCCATCCAAATACCCCACCCCCCTCCCACGATCCCCAGCAGACCCATTAGAGTAAAGCATCGTTGCAAATGTCACGACCGATTAGAGTTTTCTTTAGAATTGAGCATTGGTTTTGTTGTTTTTGAAAATAGAGAATCAGTTTTGCTTTGATAATCGAATATTGCTTCCTTAATCTGAGAATATAGTATTGGACCTGCGGGACCCCTATCCCGAGGCACCCACTCTGCAGTTAAAGCCCCGTACGTCCCATGACCCCCCAGGACATGTAGCCCTTTAGTAACAGCGTCACACCCTTGCAGTCCAGAGCCGCAATATACCACACGAGCGCCTATAATAGCCATTAAGTAATTCAACTGTTTGGTTGTTTCTTCTTTTTTCTTGCATTTCGCTGGTATCACTTGCCGAATAGTGAAGCCTTTTGAGTAAATTAGTAGAGTTTGAGTTGTTTTTGCGTGCATGATGCCATGAGGTGGCTTATGCAGTCCCATATGATTTGGTCCACTTTTGGAAGTAAAAGTTGAGTGATTGGAGTAGCAACCCCAATCCTATTCGGTTTGGTCGCGAGTAGCGAAGGCTAAGGACCTTGTTTTTGTTTTTTTTCTTGGGCCATGAAACGGTATTTTCAGTTTTCTTTCCCTTTTCGTTATTCGGTTTACTTCCTTGAGATTAACGTCACTATTTAGCGCAAGTGTTCAGTAACCCTTTTCCACCCTACACTACCCCCACCGATACCCTAGCCAGTCCCATCATCCCTGTCAGTGCCCCTTTCCCTTCTCCCCTCCCCCGTGTGAATGACCACTCAAGTACCATTAGAATGGTACTTTCGTCTAAGCGGGGGGAGTTTGTAACAAAAAAGGTAACAATAACCCCTCCCTGTCACCTGGCTCGAGGGCACCACTGGCCCCGAGCACCTTTATGGCGTATATTATAGAAAACTAATGTTAATTGTGAATATTTAGTATTTTAGGTTTACTGTACGTAGAGTTAAGATCCCCTCCCTACACCCTTCCCTCCCTGTCCCCTTCCCCGTAGGGCACTGGCTCGAACACCATCATCGAGGACACCACCGTACATCTACCCCGAGGACACAGCATCCCTGGATGGACCGCGAGAGTGGCTACGTCGCCGAGGCAGCGGAAGGCAGGGATGGCATTGGCAGGGAGAACAGCTGATCGAGATGTCCGTGGGATGGATGCCCACCAGCCCACCACGACCGCCACATATATGCAGCCCCGGTGCAGTCCCGTCACACGGGCAGGAAAAAGCCCCGTGTGACAGCGGCGGAGCCCTCTCCCTCCGAGACCGCGGACGTGCCCGGGAGGACTTTCACAGGCCCTGGAGGCCGCCATGTTGACCGGCGCGCGCAGCCAATACGCGCGCCGGCGAAGCCAGCACAGTGCCGCCGCCACGAGGCCCTGGAAGGCCCGGCAGCCCTGCAAGTTTGAAACGGACCAATGCCCTGCCGTGCCGGAACTGCCAACCAATGCCAGAGCCCGTAGCCCTCTCAGCTGAGCAGCCCCAGCCAATCATCGAGGCCCACGAGGACGAGGATCAGCGGAAACGTAACCACTTCGAGCCAGGATAGCGTGAAGAGCGTGTGTGAGTTTGCGAGTTCGAGTGCGAGAGTGATTGCGATTTATTATAAAACTATTGTGACTCTTGGATTACGCGTGTGGCGGACCCTACTTGAGTGAGTACTGTATGAGTGCGTTTCCCTAGCTGCCATCCCCTCCCTAGTACTCCCTTTTCCCTCAATTGCTTAGTAGAAACCGTAGATTCCCTTTTTGGATTTAGCGAGCCGTCCCCACGTGGACCGGCCGTTTTGCCTAATTTACATTCTTGAGTCTTAGCCTGGCCTTCCGCCAACCGCGTGCGGCCAGTGGTATATTGCGTGCGTTCGAACCTTGTATCTTGTACCCTTTTTGGAAAACCCCCGTGCCCTTTCCCTTTTCCGCCGTTGTTGGATATTAGAAGTCCGAGGTATTAAAGTAGCCATTATTGCGTTCGGGAACCTTCCTCCCTGAGACCCCTCACCTCTTCCCCTGCTAGCCGTGCCATTCCGCGTCAAAGTAAATATTCGAGGACCTTCTGGGGTCACTCGACGGTGCTACGCCGTATAAGTAGCTGGCGCCCATTTGTTGTGTGAAGACAGGGATGGGCATAATTTAATATAAAAAAAAAAAATAACGAGTGGACTTTCACTCGCTATCTTTTTGAGATTAAATAACGAATGGATTTCCATTCGTCATTTGTGTTAAGTTTAAATAACAAGTGGATGATTTTCACTCGTCATTTATTTCGAGCTGAAATAACGAGTGGAAATCCATTCGTCATTTATCTTAAGTTTAAATAACGAGTGGACTTTCACTCGTTATCTTTTTGAGATTAAATAACGAATGGTTTTTAACTCGCTATCTTTTTGAGATTAAATAACGAATGGATTTTCACTCGTCATTTATTTCGAGCTCAAATAACGAGTGGAAATCCATTCGTCATTTGTGTTAAGTTTAAATAACGAGTGGATTTTCACTCGTTATCTTTTTGAGATTAAATAACGAGTGGATTTTCACTCGTCATTTATTTCGAGCTCAAATAACGAGTGGAAATCCATTCGTCATTTATCGTAAGTTTAAATAACGAGTGGATTTTCACTCGTTATCTTTTTGAGATTAAATAACGAATGGATTTTCACTCGTCATTTATTTCGAGCTCAAATAACGAGTGGAAATCCGTTCGTCATTTATCGTAAGTTTAAATAACGAGTGGATTTTCACTCGTTATCTTTTTGAGATTAAATAATGAATGGATTTTCACTCGTCATTTATTTCGAGCTCAAATAACGAGTGGAAATCCATTCGTCATTTGTGTTAAGTTTAAATAACGAGTGGCTTTTCACTCGTTATCTTTTTGAGATTAAATAACGAATGGATTTTCACTCGTCATTTATTTCGAGCTCAAATAACGAGTGGAAATCCATTCGTCATTTGTGTTAAGTTTAAATAACGAGTGGATTTTCACTCGTTATCTTTTTGAGATTATATAACGAGTGGATTTTCACTCGTCATTTATTTCGAGCTCAAATAACGAGTGGAAATCCATTCGTCATTTGTGTTAAGTTTAAATAACGAGTGGATTTTCACTCGTTATCTTTTTGAGATTAAATAACGAGTGGATTTTCACTCGTCATTTATTTCGAGCTCAAATAACGAGTGGAAATCCATTCGTCATTTATCGTAAGTTTAAATAACGAGTGGATTTTCACTTGTTATCTTTTTGAGATTAAATAACGAATGGATTTTCACTCGTCATTTATTTCGAGCTCAAATAACGAGTGGAAATCCATTCGTCATTTGTGTTAAGTTTAAATAACGAGTGGATTTTCACTCGTTATCTTTTTGAGATTAAATAACGAGTGGATTTTCACTCGTCATTTATTTCGAGCTCAAATAACGAGTGGAAATCCATTCGTCATTTATCGTAAGTTTAAATAACGAGTGGATTTTCACTCGTTATCTTTTTGAGATTAAATAACGAATGGATTTTCACTCGTCATTTATTTCGAGCTCAAATAACGAGTGGAAATCCATTCGTCATTTGTGTTAAGTTTAAATAACGAGTGGATTTTCACTCGTTATCTTTTTGAGATTAAATAACGAGTGGATTTTCACTCGTCATTTATTTCGAGCTCAAATAACGAGTGGAAATCCATTCGTCATTTGTGTTAAGTTTAAATAACGAGTGGATTTTCACTCGTTATCTTTTTGAGATTAAATAACGAGTGGATTTTCACTCGTCATTTATTTCGAGCTCAAATAACGAGTGGAAATCCATTCGTCATTTGTGTTAAGTTTAAATAACGAGTGGCTTTTCACTCGTTATCTTTTTGAGATTAAATAACGAGTGGATTTTCACTCGTCATTTATTTCGAGCTCAAATAACGAGTGGAAATCCATTCGTCATTTATCGTAAGTTTAAATAACGAGTGGATTTTCACTCGTTATCTTTTTGAGATTAAATAATGAATGGATTTTCACTCGTCATTTATTTCGAGCTCAAATAACGAGTGGAAATCCATTCGTCATTTGTGTTAAGTTTAAATAACGAGTGGCTTTTCACTCGTTATCTTTTTGAGATTAAATAACGAATGGATTTTCACTCGTCATTTATTTCGAGCTCAAATAACGAGTGGAAATCCATTCGTCATTTGTGTTAAGTTTAAATAACGAGTGGATTTTCACTCGTTATCTTTTTGAGATTAAATAACGAGTGGATTTTCACTCGTCATTTATTTCGAGCTCAAATAACGAGTGGAAATCCATTCGTCATTTATCGTAAGTTTAAATAACGAGTGGATTTTCACTCGTTATCTTTTTGAGATTAAATAACGAGTGGATTTTCACTCGTCATTTATTTCGAGCTCAAATAACGAGTGGAAATCCATTCGTCATTTATCGTAAGTTTAAATAACGAGTGGATTTTCACTCGTTATCTTTTTGAGATTAAATAACGAGTGGATTTTCACTCGTCATTTATTTCGAGCTCAAATAACGAGTGGAAATCCATTCGTCATTTGTGTTAAGTTTAAATAACGAGTGGCTTTTCACTCGTTATCTTTTTGAGATTAAATAACGAGTGGATTTTCACTCGTCATTTATTTCGAGTTCAAATAACGAGTGGAAATCCATTCGTCATTTATCGTAAGTTTAAATAACGAGTGGATTTTCACTCGTTATCTTTTTGAGATTAAATAACGAATGGATTTTCACTCGTCATTTATTTCGAGCTCAAATAACGAGTGGAAATCCATTCGTCATTTGTGTTAAGTTTAAATAACGAGTGGATTTTCACTCGTTATCTTTTTGAGATTAAATAACGAGTGGATTTTCACTCGTCATTTATTTCGAGCTCAAATAACGAGTGGAAATCCATTCGTCATTTATCGTAAGTTTAAATAACGAGTGGATTTTCACTCGTTATCTTTTTGAGATTATATAACGAGTGGATTTTCACTCGTCATTTATTTCGAGCTCAAATAACGAGTGGAAATCCATTCGTCATTTGTGTTAAGTTTAAATAACGAGTGGATTTTCACTCGTTATCTTTTTGAGATTAAATAACGAGTGGATTTTCACTCGTCATTTATTTCGAGCTCAAATAACGAGTGGAAATCCATTCGTCATTTATCGTAAGTTTAAATAACGAGTGGATTTTCACTTGTTATCTTTTTGAGATTAAATAACGAATGGATTTTCACTCGTCATTTATTTCGAGCTCAAATAACGAGTGGAAATCCATTCGTCATTTGTGTTAAGTTTAAATAACGAGTGGATTTTCACTCGTTATCTTTTTGAGATTAAATAACGAGTGGATTTTCACTCGTCATTTATTTCGAGCTCAAATAACGAGTGGAAATCCATTCGTCATTTATCGTAAGTTTAAATAACGAGTGGATTTTCACTCGTTATCTTTTTGAGATTAAATAACGAATGGATTTTCACTCGTCATTTATTTCGAGCTCAAATAACGAGTGGAAATCCATTCGTCATTTGTGTTAAGTTTAAATAACGAGTGGATTTTCACTCGTTATCTTTTTGAGATTATATAACGAGTGGATTTTCACTCGTCATTTATTTCGAGCTCAAATAACGAGTGGAAATCCATTCGTCATTTGTGTTAAGTTTAAATAACGAGTGGATTTTCACTCGTTATCTTTTTGAGATTAAATAACGAGTGGATTTTCACTCGTCATTTATTTCGAGCTCAAATAACGAGTGGAAATCCATTCGTCATTTATCGTAAGTTTAAATAACGAGTGGATTTTCACTTGTTATCTTTTTGAGATTAAATAACGAATGGATTTTCACTCGTCATTTATTTCGAGCTCAAATAACGAGTGGAAATCCATTCGTCATTTGTGTTAAGTTTAAATAACGAGTGGATTTTCACTCGTTATCTTTTTGAGATTAAATAACGAGTGGATTTTCACTCGTCATTTATTTCGAGCTCAAATAACGAGTGGAAATCCATTCGTCATTTATCGTAAGTTTAAATAACGAGTGGATTTTCACTCGTTATCTTTTTGAGATTAAATAACGAATGGATTTTCACTCGTCATTTATTTCGAGCTCAAATAACGAGTGGAAATCCATTCGTCATTTGTGTTAAGTTTAAATAACGAGTGGATTTTCACTCGTTATCTTTTTGAGATTAAATAACGAGTGGATTTTCACTCGTCATTTATTTCGAGCTCAAATAACGAGTGGAAATCCATTCGTCATTTGTGTTAAGTTTAAATAACGAGTGGATTTTCACTCGTTATCTTTTTGAGATTAAATAACGAGTGGATTTTCACTCGTCATTTATTTCGAGCTCAAATAACGAGTGGAAATCCATTCGTCATTTGTGTTAAGTTTAAATAACGAGTGGCTTTTCACTCGTTATCTTTTTGAGATTAAATAACGAGTGGATTTTCACTCGTCATTTATTTCGAGCTCAAATAACGAGTGGAAATCCATTCGTCATTTATCGTAAGTTTAAATAACGAGTGGATTTTCACTCGTTATCTTTTTGAGATTAAATAATGAATGGATTTTCACTCGTCATTTATTTCGAGCTCAAATAACGAGTGGAAATCCATTCGTCATTTGTGTTAAGTTTAAATAACGAGTGGCTTTTCACTCGTTATCTTTTTGAGATTAAATAACGAATGGATTTTCACTCGTCATTTATTTTGAGCTCAAATAACGAGTGGAAATCCATTCGTCATTTGTGTTAAGTTTAAATAACGAGTGGATTTTCACTCGTTATCTTTTTGAGATTAAATAACGAGTGGATTTTCACTCGTCATTTATTTCGAGCTCAAATAACGAGTGGAAATCCATTCGTCATTTATCGTAAGTTTAAATAACGAGTGGATTTTCACTTGTTATCTTTTTGAGATTAAATAACGAATGGATTTTCACTCGTCATTTATTTCGAGCTCAAATAACGAGTGGAAATCCATTCGTCATTTGTGTTAAGTTTAAATAACGAGTGGATTTTCACTCGTTATCTTTTTGAGATTAAATAACGAGTGGATTTTCACTCGTCATTTATTTCGAGCTCAAATAACGAGTGGAAATCCATTCGTCATTTATCGTAAGTTTAAATAACGAGTGGATTTTCACTCGTTATCTTTTTGAGATTAAATAACGAATGGATTTTCACTCGTCATTTATTTCGAGCTCAAATAACGAGTGGAAATCCATTCGTCATTTGTGTTAAGTTTAAATAACGAGTGGATTTTCACTCGTTATCTTTTTGAGATTAAATAACGAGTGGATTTTCACTCGTCATTTATTTCGAGCTCAAATAACGAGTGGAAATCCATTCGTCATTTATCGTAAGTTTAAATAACGAGTGGATTTTCACTTGTTATCTTTTTGAGATTAAATAACGAATGGATTTTCACTCGTCATTTATTTCGAGCTCAAATAACGAGTGGAAATCCATTCGTCATTTGTGTTAAGTTTAAATAACGAGTGGATTTTCACTCGTTATCTTTTTGAGATTAAATAACGAGTGGATTTTCACTCGTCATTTATTTCGTGCTCAAATAACGAGTGGAAATCCATTCGTCATTTATCGTAAGTTTAAATAACGAGTGGATTTTCACTCGTTATCTTTTTGAGATTAAATAACGAATGGATTTTCACTCGTCATTTATTTCGAGCTCAAATAACGAGTGGAAATCCATTCGTCATTTGTGTTAAGTTTAAATAACGAGTGGATTTTCACTCGTTATCTTTTTGAGATTAAATAACGAGTGGATTTTCACTCGTCATTTATTTCGAGCTCAAATAACGAGTGGAAATCCATTCGTCATTTGTGTTAAGTTTAAATAACGAGTGGATTTTCACTCGTTATCTTTTTGAGATTAAATAACGAGTGGATTTTCACTCGTTATCTTTTTGAGATTAAATAACGAATGGATTTTCACTCGTCATTTATTTCGAGCTCAAATAACGAGTGGAAATCCATTCGTCATTTGTGTTAAGTTTAAATAACGAGTGGATTTTCACTCGTTATCTTTTTGAGATTAAATAACGAGTGGATTTTCACTCGTCATTTATTTCGAGCTCAAATAACGAGTGGAAATCCATTCGTCATTTATCGTAAGTTTAAATAACGAGTGGATTTTCACTTGTTATCTTTTTGAGATTAAATAACGAATGGATTTTCACTCGTCATTTATTTCGAGCTCAAATAACGAGTGGAAATCCATTCGTCATTTGTGTTAAGTTTAAATAACGAGTGGATTTTCACTCGTTATCTTTTTGAGATTAAATAACGAGTGGATTTTCACTCGTCATTTATTTCGAGCTCAAATAACGAGTGGAAATCCATTCGTCATTTATCGTAAGTTTAAATAACGAGTGGATTTTCACTCGTTATCTTTTTGAGATTAAATAACGAATGGATTTTCACTCGTCATTTATTTCGAGCTCAAATAACGAGTGGAAATCCATTCGTCATTTGTGTTAAGTTTAAATAACGAGTGGATTTTCACTCGTTATCTTTTTGAGATTATATAACGAGTGGATTTTCACTCGTCATTTATTTCGAGCTCAAATAACGAGTGGAAATCCATTCGTCATTTGTGTTAAGTTTAAATAACGAGTGGATTTTCACTCGTTATCTTTTTGAGATTAAATAACGAGTGGATTTTCACTCGTCATTTATTTCGAGCTCAAATAACGAGTGGAAATCCATTCGTCATTTATCGTAAGTTTAAATAACGAGTGGATTTTCACTTGTTATCTTTTTGAGATTAAATAACGAATGGATTTTCACTCGTCATTTATTTCGAGCTCAAATAACGAGTGGAAATCCATTCGTCATTTGTGTTAAGTTTAAATAACGAGTGGATTTTCACTCGTTATCTTTTTGAGATTAAATAACGAGTGGATTTTCATTCTTGATTTATTATCAGCTTATTTAGAGTGGAAATTACGTATGATGAGTGTATAGGCCGGTGTTTACCAGTGTGCTAATGTATGCGAGCGTTGACAAGTGTTGTGTGCGGATGTGTGCAAGTCGGGGTGCTGGTGTGTACGAGTGTGTGCGGGTGCGTGCCAAATAAATTACAGCCAAATTTTATTTATTTATAAAAGAATGTAGTATTTTACAGGACTTTGAAAATGGTATGAAGGTAAAGTTCGCCGTCACTTGAAAATAGTATAACAATATTTTGGTATACTATTGCTTTTTCTTTTGCCTTTTAAGGCAATTTACTTTCATTTCAATACTTACCGTCGAGACGCTACCGCATTTGTTGATATAACGATAAAGTAACAAATTAGGAAATGAAATAGATAAATAAATAAAGCATGTATCACTTCAGATGAGATGGGAAATATATTTCATACGTGTATACATATATAACATAAACAGTTGTAAAATATTGAAATCGAATTTGATATAATATTGTGCATGTTATATTTTAGTCGTAACATTGTATTTTTATTTTCTCTTATAAATATACGCTATACATAAGAAATAACATCGTCTTTTCGCATTTTTATTTTCTCTTATAAATATACGCAATTAAGAATTGTTCTTTCAGCTTAATATTTATTTTTAAAAAATTCATCATCATGGCGAGTAGTCAACAAAGTTCTGGGCTATCAGTACATTTTGATAGGTGTTTTAATCCTTTTAATATTGATGCGCACAAGGGAAAAAATTTAAAAAATAAAAAATTTATAAATAAAAAATAGCTTCATATTCGTGTTCAGCGGCTCAAAATACATAAGAATAGGCTTTGTCACTAATTTTTCTCCAAATTTATGATTGACAACCACGTAATACTGCGATTTGATGTGTTTTTTTGAGGTTAGGGTGGAACGCTTAAGGTATCGGTAAAAAATACTGTCGGATTCGTGTTCAGCAGCTGAAAATACATAAAAATACTCTTTGCCAATAATTTTCCTCACCCGATCGCCTGGTATACCTCTCAACGGCGTAAAACAGCCATTTTTGGAGTGTTTTTTGAGGTTAGGGAGGAACGCTCAAGGTATCGGTAAAAAATACAGTCGGATTCGTGTTCAGCAGCTCAAAATACATAAAGATAGTCGTTGCTTGGAATTTTTCGGAAGCCCTGTGATTTCTATCAGCTTGATCATTGCGTAAACTAGTATTTTTTTAAGGTTAGGGGACGTGCAGCTCTGCCAGGGGCCGAAATTTGAAAAAGTGCCACTCGGTAATCGAAAGTACATAAAAAATGCTAAATTTTCCATATTTAAAAAAATTTTGAGGTCAAAAGAATTTTTGGGTACAGCTCTGTCTCAGTTGACGCGGAATGCCCCTTATATATTTATATATATATATAATGAGAGACAGATTTAAAGAGAAGATTGAGTATATTAAATGAAGAATCGGAAACGGATAAATCTAAATAATTAATTGCGACGTTTAAAATTATAATATAGTTCGTGGATGTATTTACATGAATGAGTTTGTTGTTTGTATATTTGTGTATTTAAAATGTATTAAAATCATGAATTTATAAGAATTTTCAATGAGACGATGTTATTTCTTATGTATAGCGTATATTTATAAGAGAAAATAAAAATACGAAAAGACGATGTTATTTCTTATGTATAGCGTATATTTATAAGAGAAAATAAAAATACAATGTTACGACTAAAATATAACATGCAGAATATTATATCAAATTCGATTTCAATATTTTACAACTGTTTATGTTATATATGTATACACGTGTTACGTCCTATGCGTGAGCGACCGTTTGCGGGAGCATCAGGGAGCTAGCATAGGTGTTGCGATCAAAGATCACGTAAAAGGTATTGGGTTCTTGCCACTTTAAGGTGCTAAAGCACGCCTATTTGCGTTTATGTCCCTTGGTCGATAGTTAAGGTGAGGATCACAACTAGATACTAGGTATGTTGATTCGGAAAACTCACTCCTTCTACGTGAGTCTGGTTGAAGCTACTGGGTAATAGATTTAAGGGTTTGAAATCAAGAGAAAAAAAATGTAGATTAACTCAATATAATGAAATGATAAGCGGGAGTACAAGTAACTGTCACAGTTATATATGGTAGTGAGTGTACATTAATCTACTAACTAGATGAGATCTGAATACTATTGTAGGTGTGATCGTCAGCTTTTTGAATTACAAAGATATATATGTTAAGGTGTAAGAGTGTGAGTTACTTACCGGTGGGTGAGCAGAGAGAGAGAGAGAGAGAGAGCTCGGTACTCGTGGATAGTGAAATTGATGTGGTTGAACAGGAGATTCTTGGTCCAGCCCTAAGGTGGACACTCGCCTAGACGAATGCGTTACAATATGCCAAGAAATGAGTTCTTTTCGCGTGGACGCCCGGCACTGAGGTGATGCACTTTTCGCTTGGGCCCTAAGGCAAGCTAGATCAAAATAGGCCCTAAGGTATCTGATCGGCACAACACTTAACTGGCGCGGACAATCGGCTCAAGACTCCAGAAGGGATACTGCTCTACCAGAGGATTGATTAGTAACTGCCGGTGATCGGTATTGGAATTCATGAGGAAGATTTTGAGTTTGGAGGGGACTGAATGCAATGTCAGGGGAATTTGGATAGGTATTGCGGCATGATCGGGGCGATTGAACCCTGTTGTTCGATCGAATTTTGATTATAGGTCATCGATTGCGGATTCTTCGTTGGATTAGTGCATGGTCAGGATTATCTTGGTGGTGAGGAGGGTGCGAAGGTGATGGGTAGGAGTTCTGCTGTGTGCGGTATTCGCGGTACTGTGGTAAAATGCTCTTTAAGCACCTCAATTCTAGGTATCCTGCTCAACATTGTTGCGCGTGCCGTTCTCGTTCTTCGTTCTCCTGTGCTCTCTCTTTCTTCCTGCTCATCCACCTGCAATATCGCGGTGTTGGTGTGATTTATGGAAGTGTGTGAGAGTATGAGGTATCGTGTAAAGTATAATATAAAATGATATCCCTGAATTATTAATATATATATATATATACGTAATCTATGGTTTATAATGATTAACCCATGTTCGTGGAGGATCGGTTACATCCATCGTGATCTCTGACCTTTGCTAAAGGGGTACTGAGGGGTGCTGAGAGGGGGGGCGATGGGGCTGCGTTGCGTCGGACGTAACACACGTATGAAATATATTTCCCATCTCATCTGAAGTGATACATGCTGTATTTATTTATCTATTTCATTTCCTAATTTGTTACTTTATCGTTATATCAACAAATGCGGTAGCGTCTCGACGGTAAGTATTGAAATGAAAGTAAATTGCCTTAAAAGGCAAAAGAAAAAGCAATAGTATACCAAAATATTGTTATACTATTTTCAAGTGACGGCGAAATTTACCTTCATACCATTTTCAAAGTCCTGTAAAATACTACATTCTTTTATAAATAAATAAAATTTGGCTGTAATTTATTTGGCACGCACCCGCACACACTCGTACACACCAGCACACCGACTTGCACACATCCGCACACAACACTTGTCAACGCTCGCATACATTAGCACACTGGTAAACACCGGCCTATACACTCATCATACGTAATTTCCACTCTAAATAAGCTGATAATAAATCAAGAATGAAAATCCACTCGTTAAGTTCAAGTATGAGTGGAAAAAAATTATTAATTAAACTCGAAATAAATGCCGAGTGAAAATCCACTCTTTATTTATACTTGAAAAGATAATGAGTGAAAATCCACTGGTTATTTAAATAAAAAATAAATCAAGATTGAAAAAAAATTCGTCATTTAAACTTGAAAAAATAATGAGTGAAAAACCACTCATTATTTGGAACTGAAATAAATAGCGAGTGGAAATTCACTTGTTATTTGAGCTCGAAATAAATGACGAGTGAAAATCCATTCGTTATTTAATCTCAAAAAGATAACGAGTGAAAATCCACTCGTTATTTAAACTTAAGATAAATGACGAATGGATTTCCACTCGTTATTTGAGCTCGAAATAAATGACGAGTGAAAATCCATTCGTTATTTAATCTCAAAAAGATAACGAGTGAAAATCCACTCGTTATTTAAACTTAACACAAATGACGAATGGATTTCCACTTGTTATTTGAGCTCGAAATAAATGACGAGTGAAAATCCATTCGTTATTTAATCTCAAAAAGATAACGAGTGAAAATCCACTCGTTATTTAAACTTAAGATAAATGACGAATGGATTTCCACTCGTTATTTGAGCTCGAAATAAATGACGAGTGAAAATACATTCGTTATTTAATCTCAAAAAGATAACGAGTGAAAATCCACTCGTTATTTAAACTTAACGCAAATGACGAATGGAAATCCATTCGTTATTTAATCTCAAAAAGATATCGAGTGAAAGTCCACTCGTTATTTAAACTCGAAATAAATAATGAGTGGAAAACCATTTATTATTTTAATGGTGTATTTAAATACTTTTTCATTCGAATGTGCCCATCCCTGGTTGAAGATATTTAGTGCCGGTAAGCCCTCCTGTCCCTCCAGCCCCTTCCCCAATACCCTGCTCCACCGTTCCCTGATTCCCCCCCCCCCCCGCCCCATAGCCGTTTAAAGACCCGACGTGACACCGCGTGCTCCTGTGAGAGCCCCGCGTGTCACTGTTTTGATTCGTGTCATAAGTTAGTCTTGCGTACCTCGAACGATATAGTTTGCTAGTGTAGTAGTTACTGATTCCTTTTCTTTTCTATTTTTCTTTGTATTGGCATTTGTTTAACTAATTATATTCTTCTCTACTTTACACCGTGTCCCCCTTTCTTTTTGGCATTCCCCCTCCCCCGTATTTTTGAGATAGCTAATTCGAGCCGACCCTGGGCGGGTAAAAGCTGCCCAGTACGTCACAAGACATAGGAAAAATGGTCGGCTGAAAGAAAAAGATAGCAACTGATGCCGGCCAAGCCCTATCTTCTTCTAACCAGCAGCCGTAGTACGAGAGTATGGGAAACATAGACAATGGGAACATTAGAAAAGGAGAACAATTGGCCGCCACCTCATTTCCTCTATGTTTATTTGAGCGGACACTTTTTCAAAGGATCTAAGGTAGGGATCGCGTAGTCCACACTATATGTCAATAGACTGGACGAACCCATGTATTCTGTGCCTCGCGATCCTTATATGCGGAATATATGTCTACATATAGCATTTCATTGGGTAAAATCAATTTGCAGGTGACTTTTTAATGCGGTTTTGAAGATTCATGAAAATTCCCGGTTCCTCCTTCTACATATATTTTTTATATGCTGTTTTCTGTGGAACGTATCAACGGCATAAAAATAGACACGACTGTATAATATAATAAAATGTATATTGTATAATATAATCATGCATTTGCTACATTCCAAGTTAATTAATAGATTCATTAAGCAATGTTCATGAATAAAAAAAAAGTAATAATAATTGGGTCTCGAACCCGAGACTCTCGCACATTGAGGCGTTACCATGCACGTTTGATACTTAGTTACCGTGGCGTACAGATTGGGAAAGCTGTATTCCAGTTGTTATCCACGTTTAGAGTTTGTTTAGAGTACTTTGATACATACGCTCGACCAATCAAAAACGTGGGTATGGTTCGAGGCTTCTCCGTCCAGGTGACGCGTTGACAATAGGAAACACACGCTTTACAGTGCCACCCGTTATAATCCATGCGTCTCACGGAGCTCACGAATATCACGCGTAGTATATCTATATACGAGTATACTCCACCAATCAAAAACGTGGGTATGGTTCGACGGCCCTCCGCTCAGGTGGCGCGTTTACTCCAAAATAAAATGGGTTTCAAGAATATCGGCCCATTGGCAATCTCCCTACTCATCTCTGGTACCAGATGAGCCTGTTTTTGGTGGTCGCAATTTTTCTCTGGTTTCGGCGCGCCACCTTAGCGGAGAGCCCTCGAAGCAGTTCCACGTTTTTGATTGGTCGTGTATATATAGTAATACTACGCGTGATAATCTGGAGCTGTGTTTTGGCGCGTTGATGCGCCACCTGAACGAAACTCTCGAACTAGTTCCACGTTTTTGATTGGTCGAATGAATTCGTGTGTTCCTCGAGATCCACGATTTTAAACCGGGTGAACACTCAAATGGGGAGACTTGTATCCACCTTTTTTTTACAGGATATTGCATAAACCGTAGTAATAAGGTAGTAAATACCCTTAATATCCATATTAAGCTTTGGAAATAATAGAGTAAGCAAATCAAACTTTAAAAAAAACCCTAGAACGTGGGTAACTACAGAAATATAAGTTTGCTAAATAATATACCACAATGACTCGATGGCCCACGTGCTTGCTCCTGAGTTAACGTCCGAGAGTCTCGGGTTCGAAACTCACGTCTTACCTCTTTTTTTTTTTTTAATTATCAACTATGCTTATTGGTTTACCTATTTAACTGAAGTTTCATGAAATACATGATAATATTAATCTACAAATATTGTATTATATTACATCGTATACATCCAATAAATTGGTACATGAATCAGCGAACGTTTCTTCTTCCCGAGAGACTGTGACAAACACCTATATTACGCTGTTTCATGTTTTAATAGCATAAATTATAGTTAGACGGATAAAGAAGGCATTACGGAAAATTACCAAAACCAAAAATGCACTTATAAATCTCGGGCATAAAAATAATGATGAGCATATAAAAATGAACCAATTATTTTCTATGGTGAGATGAAACGAATAATGTATCTGGTTAGGGATTTTTTTTCATTTAATTTTTACCATTCAAGGCTATGTAAAGGTAACATTTTTAATACATCGAATTATCAGAAAATTATGTCGAGGTATAATTTTAATTCTGAATTATTTTTTACATCAGAACATAGTGATAATTCGAGATATTAAAAATACAATTATCTTTCCGTAGGCTTAAATAAAAAAAATTACTAAATTGAATCAGGCTACTCAAAAATGTATGAAACTAACAATTTCTAAGCAGATAC
The DNA here is from genome assembly GCA_963971525.1 of Cephus spinipes. Lineage (NCBI taxonomy): Eukaryota > Metazoa > Arthropoda > Insecta > Hymenoptera > Cephidae > Cephus > Cephus spinipes. The sequence continues at coordinate 8,761,013 of OZ020578.1, read as the reverse complement.
ACTATTTGTCTCATCTCACCATAAATTTGGCTATCGCATACTTTGGAGTCGATTTCTTTTACGAACATGCTTATTCGAGGTCTCATGGCTGTTTGGGGTCCGACCTCAAAGTTTTTCCAGCGTAATGACTGTTTTGAGGCCCATAAAGGTGACTCTCACACCGAATTTGTTTATATTTTTTTATTGTTAATAAAATTGTTTATATTGTTAGGTTCGGTTAGGTTTCGTTAGGTTACTTTAGTTTAGAATTCCAATGCTGTGACACGCCAAGTTATTAGTTTCTTTTTTTTTTTTAATATTAGCTTGCAGGTTTGACCCCTTAATGTTTCGGGTCCCCAAAGTATCCCGTGGACATATTTATATACTGTGACGTGATTTTTCGAATCACGGTCCCAAGGCGGCTCCGGTTACCGATAAAGATAACGTTCTCGATTTCTGGTTCCCTTCAAGTCGCCACCCTGCTCAGAAGCTACGCTCTCGGATTGATTCGCATAGATATGTCAAGGCTCTCGGAAGATTTCGTTATTGTTTAGGTGAGGTCGAGGTGCTCGAATCTGCCGTGGGGAGATAGTCTCGACGTACCGAGTTGCCCGGCAGAAGAGAGTACCCGTCGGAGACATCTCCACGGACCGGCAGAAGCCCGGATGAAATACCGGTGCCCCGCTGGAGATGGGCAAAGGGCTGTAGAGCGGGCGGAGAGTTTTGATACGGTTAAGGGCAGGAGAGGAACCTCCTGCCCGAGTTAAGGATGTGGTGCCCAGCTGTCGCCCGATGCCCTGGGGAAGCGGCCGTGGAGGATCTCCAGAATTACGTACCGATTCGTTAAGGAACGCTCTCGATTTGGTTTAAAGGGACGACTCGAAGGAGACAGAAGTGTTATCGGTTAAAAGGCTCTCGACCAATCAGAATGGTTAGTTCTCGGATTTGGCTATTGTCAAAGCAGTCTGTCTCGGGGCACCGACCGAGGTGTCACGGGCTGGCTCGTGCTCCCGTGCTATCTGTTGATAGTTTTTTTTGCCGTGTTTCGCTCCGGTATAGCATGTTCTCGAATAGTACAGTTCTCGCGTTGTTCTCGCGATATCCAGGAATTCTATGAATTCCTGTGAGTGTTACGGAGGTGTAGTGCTGTGCCTTAGTGCAGTGCTCCCCAGAGTGTCCTTTGGATGCAGTTCTTGACCTCCCCGGATTAGCTGTACCAGCTCCGGTGAGTCTTCCAATTTATTAATTGGTGAAGGGATCTCGATAGATAGTTTAGATTCGTTCTGATACGTTCTCGGTTCGTCGCTCTCTGTCTCTCGCACTATTTGCCGGACTCTTACTCCGACCCTCTCTACCTCAAACCTAGCAGCCTGAGCGGCCGTGCATTTCCGTAACCGTCTGCTCCCGTTCGTGTATCCAGTTGCGTTTGCTGATTTTACGCGACCCCAAAGATCAGGACCTACGGTTGCGTTTCTCGATTTCACGCGTCCCCAAAAATCGAAAGGATCCGTTATGTTATCGCGTCGTCTCATAGGTTCCGTCAGAGCTCTCGTTCTTGGTCGAGTTGGGCCTGTTCCACCCCAACTCCCAGTTTATACCGGCTCGTCAGTTCCCGGTGAAAAAAGAATTGACTAGCGCCCGCCTGGCTTGCGGATGCACGAACGACGGGTGGACGGCCGAAGGTAACGTAGGTTGGTTCTCGAAGATAGTTCGTTCTCTTGAGTTTTGCTATCGGTGTCGGGTCACGAAAAGAAATACGTTACAATACATATTGCGACGATATTTCGCTCGTCGGCAAAACCAAACGCACTAAAACTGGAATTCGGGAACGGAAGTGGTCTCGGCAAACTCAAAAAACTGTTGGGCGCCAGGTACACTCGACCCTCTACGGAGCACCACGAGCTCTGGGCTCGTTATCTATACCAGACAGATCGCGAGAGATAATTGATCGGGGGTAACCAATTGCCACCAGGCAAACTAAACCTAAATGAGCCACCAGGCGAACTAAAACTAAAGGCACCACGGCCACGCAAAATCAGATAGGAGCACCACGGCCAAGAAAAGATACTAACGTAACTAACCTAAAGGCACCACGGCCACGCAAAACAGATAGGGGCACCACGGCCAAGAAAAAGAATATAAAACGTGACTAAACCTAACGGTTACCCGGAACTCAGAAGATTTTACTAAATTCGACCACTATCCGTCCTCGGGCACGCCGCTTCGGAGGCTAGCTCGCCGGAAGCGTCGCGGCGTTCAAGAGGTAAGGAAGGAACAAACTCGGCCAAGGACTTAGAGAAAAGTAATACGTAAAACTACAAGAAAATAATCCAAAGTAATTAGTTAACGCACCAGAGCTGTATTAAGCAAAACAAAACTCCAATTAATCAATAAACTCAATAGCCATATTACCAAAGCATTAACTCAGGCATTACTGAGGGTGCGAGCGAAAGCCAAGCATAGTTTTACAAAAGTCTTAAAACTAAGGTACAATAATCGATATCCAAAATCGGAAGCTATATAATGCAAAAGAGAAATAAGAATCACCAAATAGAATTTCGGAAACTATAGACGCAGCATCCTTATCGGAAAATAACGACCGAAGGCGCTACGCGTGAGCGCGCACGCGAGTAAGATACGGGCACGCGGGCTCGATACTTCTAGACAACGGAAAACAATATGGTCGGAAGAATCGAATGACTCGGAATAAACTAACACATTCGTTTTTAAATAAAATAACTAAATAACGAGAATGACAAAAAAGAAATCGGAACGCAACGAACGGCAGAGGAACGGCAGCGGAACGGCCTGCGCGGTTCCAATTCTCGCACGCGCGAAATTATAACCGCGGTCGACAACAGTAATACGAAAGAGTCACGCAAAAGAATTTATCGTTACGGAAGAACCCGAAAAAGGATAATACGCGCGGGTTCGTTAACACCACTTTGGAAATCGCGAACACGAAAAATAGCACAATAAATAGAAATATCACAATAAAATCATACGAGATATGGCACAGAAAAAATATATCACAGTCAGAAAAATATAGAATATTATAACGAATATTTAATTATTGTTGCACGGCAAGACGTTCTCGGAACGGATAGTACCATTTCGAGACCGGCTGAAGGCTCGGCGTCGACGAACGTAAACTCTAAGGTCGCCTCGAAGGGCGCTTGGCGCGTGACGTCAGAGGGACGTTCGCAATACGAAAAATCCACCAAAAGGTTCCCAGCGATAGAAGGCACAAATACAGTCAAGTTTGGCAACGATAATTAAATACGGGAACACCAGAAATAATGCACAGAAAATGAAACGGCAGATATCGCATACAAAACAGGATTATGAAAATCGGAAACACACTTCAGAAAATCAAAGCGTTCGGCAAACGAAAAGATTCAGTTAATTTAGCCCAGTTCGAGAAAGGAAAATTATAGAAACAGTATGAACAGAAATAATCAGAATAAATACTGCGTGGGCTCGCCACTGACTTTAACGGAACTTAAGGTTTGAAAATCTCACAATAATTAGACAGAGTCGGAAAATAATAATACTTTTACGGTCAACGATATCTTAGAATAATTGATCAAATAATATAATAAATCGGCAGCGAGAGAATCTGGCCGTAGAACAACCAAGCCGGTCACCTGGGGTCACACGTTCAAGCAGGCAGATTCCCGCGTGTCGCTAGGCGAAGATTCCAGAAAGTTCGTTAAGGATACAAGAATAGCAAACACCAACTTAGACAGAAAAGCGCAAAGTCGGAAACGCAAAAAAATAGAAATACTAACGGCACTATCGTCCCTTACACTATACGAGGCGGAAAGACATTCGCCCGATAACGACAAAGAAAATCCGTCACCGGCTAAACTGAGGGCTTAGCCGTGCACGTGTCTACAATCTTCAATATCACCAAAAATCAGAAAATTTAAAAGAAAGCAAAAGATCTCACCACAAAAAATAGCAAAGCAAAGCGTAAAGCTCAAAGGATTCAGCCCTCAAGGCAATCGGTCTCTCTCTCTCTCTCTCTCTCTCTCTCTCTCTCTCGATCCTCGTGCGTGAGGACGTGCTGTGAGGACGTGCTGCTTGGAGTGCGAGTTTTCTTGCCTTGTTTGGTGGTGCTCGTCTTTCTTTTTGAATTTGTGGTGTTGTGTGGGCTGTTCGGAGTTGTCCCAGTGGTGGGCCTCTTTTGCCGGATTGATAAACATCCGTGGTGCTCTGTATTGTGCATTAATGTGCAATTTATAACCGGTTTATGCCTGCCTCTGGGTCTATTGCGCATCAAAGTTGACGCATAGTGTGTATTAGAACTGACCTTACACAAACTGTACCCGTTTGTTTTGATCTGGCGTCAATAATTAGAAAACGTGTATATTATCGTGAGATGTCGCCTCAGGCGAATTGCCCAAAGTGCCACAAATTTCTCTCCTCAGTCGGCAACTGTACCAGCTGTGGATATCGAAAACCTGGAGATGCATCCAGTATGGAGGATAGGGTAAGCAATCAAGTTGCATCTGGTCCGCCTACCACTCGTGAACTGTATGACCTTATGGTTACAATTGCTACGGATCTTAAGGACTTTAAAAAAAACCATAAAGAAGAACTAGCCAATCTTGAAAAATCTTTGGAATTTTGTCATGAGTCCATGAAGGAGATTACTGGCAAGCTATCGGGAATAGATGCACACACAGCCCAACTTATTACGCAGATGGAAGTGGTGTCGGCTGATAATGTTGCCCTTAAGCGGACAATTACAAACTTGGAACTTGAGAACGAGAAGCTCAAACAGGCCTGTTGTGCAAATAGGCTTGAAATTGCTGGAATTCCGTACCAAAAGGATGAAAAGCCTCAGGAAATCGTATATGCCGTCGGGAAGGCTCTGCACGTCAACATCAGCGAAAATGATATCGATAACATATATCGGGCTGGAACCTCTCGGGGGCGTGAAGGTAACACTGTCTCTGCACCAATCGTCGTCAACTTCACCCGCAAACTACTCAAGGACAAGCTACTTGCTGCCAAGAAGAAGGAGTACCGGAATCTCACCACCCGACATATCGGATGGATGAACAACGATGTTTCCACGATCTACCTAAATGAGACTCTGACTCCTTACTTCAGGAAAATCTTCTCTTCAGCTAGAGCAGCGCTGAAAAATAAAGCGATTAAATACTTATGGGTTAGGAATACGAAAATATATGCGCGCGTGAGAGACGGTGAACCAGTGCTAACGTTAGAAAAGCTAAGTGACATTCCCGTGTCATAGCAACCAGCTAAGTCGCGGTTCTGGTCGGGCATATCAGTTCATTCTATGTATCATTTTATTATTATTATTATTGTAAGAGTTAATTTTTATTTCGGCGGTGAAGGTCCACTTATGCTTGTGCAAATCAATCAGCTTATTCGGTCTTGTACTACTCAGATATTCCACTCGTTTAAATGGCGCGTAATATGAATATCTGCCATGTCAATGCGCAGTCTCTTCCCCGACACATAATTGAGTTCCGAGAATATGTCAGGCTGCACCAATATGACATCATCGGCGTCTCAGAGTCATGGCTTAAGCCACATATTACTGATGATTGCGTTGCGCTACCTGGCTACAGTATCTTGCGATGCGACAGGCATGGACGAAATGAGGGTGGGGTTGCCATATATGTCTCCTCTTCCCTGGCTACGAAAATTTTAGAATATTCACCAAATATTTATTCGGGACGACCTGAATATTTAATAATTGAGATTTCAGGCACTAGAAATGGCAAGCTTCTGTTTGCCGTAGTTTATAGGCCTCCAAAAATTGGAGGGCTGGTTGATTTTGAAGATGCTCTTTTGCGATATAATCACCTTTATAGAAACACGGTCGTTACAGGTGATTTTAACGCGGATCTTTGTTCAGATTCGTTTGATAGTCTTTACATTAAAAAATTGGCGTTTTGCTTAGGATTGTCTATTGTCCCTTCTCTGCCCACGCATCACACTGAGACCAGCCATACGTGGCTTGATTTATGTATTGTTGATGATTTGACTAAAGTATCGAATTACAAGCAAGTACCCCTACCATGTTTGTCTTTGCATGATTTAGTTAGTTTCTCATTTGCCTTCTCTGTCCCTCGCAAAAGTCCACGTGAGTTTGTATACCGAGACATGAAAAATCTAAACAAGGACGTTTTTGCGAATATTCTAAGTGGAATGGATTGGGAAATGACATGCTCCACGGCGTCTATAAATGACAAAATATGTGCTCTTAATGTAAATATTCTATCGGCACTTGATATTATGGCCCCTGAGCGTATCGTGCGAGTGCGACGTCCAGCGGCTCCATGGCTCTGTTCGGAAATAAAATCACTTATCAGGGACAGAGATTGTACGCGAAGAGCATTTCAGCGTTCTAGGAATGCTGAGATCTTTTCTAAATTCAAATTTTTACGAAACAGAGTCCAAGCCTTAATTAAAAATGCCAAAATGGCATACTATCGTGATAAGTTTACAAATATAAAGGACCCCAAACTGGTATGGAGGATGCTTCATGAATTAGGCTTAGCGAAAAGAAAACATTTGAATATACCTTGTAATCTGTCTACAGATGGGTTCAATAACTACTTCGCTAGTGTTTTCAAGCCTGATACGCTTGCGACTCGCACGAATACTGAATTGCCTAATGTTATACCATTTAGTGATAAAGATTTTCATTTTCATTATATCACCCTTGATATGCTCAATAAGACTATGTTCTGTTCTAAAACCAATGCTAAGGGCCCCGATAATATACCTATTAGCTATGTTAAACTTGCTTGGCCTGGAATATCATCTATCTTATTGAACATTTACAACTTCTCCTTAACGCACGGTGAGTTTCCCTCGGCGTGGAAAGATTCGATTATTTGCCCTCTTCCTAAAATGCCGAACGCATCAACCTACGATCAATATCGGCCCATTTCGATCTTATGCGCACTCTCGAAACCTATTGAAAAAATAGTACATACTCAACTGTCCACATATTTATTAAATAATCAGCTTCTTGACCCTATGCAATCAGGTTTCCGCAAAAACTTTAGCACGCAAACTGCTCTATTACTGATCACCGATGATATCAGGCTAGCTATTGACAATAGAGAGCTAACCATTCTTGTCTCATTTGATTTAAGCAAGGCCTTTGATACCGTTAATCACTCCCTACTTCTAACCAAGCTACGACGGGCAAAGTTATCATGTACTGCACTAAATTGGTTCAGATCTTACCTCACTGGGCGTAGACAAGCGGTACGCGGGCAGGATGGAAAACAATCAGCATGGGCAGACATTCTCTCTGGAATTCCTCAAGGCTCAGTTTTAGGCCCCTTACTTTTCTCTGTATTTATTAATGATCTCCCCTCTGTGCTTGTAAATTGTAAACATATGTTATATGCTGATGATTTCCTCATCTATTTCAAGTGCAAACCGTCTGACCTGCGTGCTGGGGTTGCATCTGTTAACGAGGATGTCAACAGAATTAGCGAATGGGTGGATGAAAACATGCTATCCTTGAATGCTAGTAAAACATGCTCCATAATTATAGGCAGCTCAAAGTATGTTAATAACCTTAATCTCGAAACACTCCCCAGGATTAGAGTAGGAAGAAGCGAAGTACCATATTGCACTCAAATTAAGTACCTAGGAATGATAATTAACCATACCCTGTCCTGGAGGGATCATATTTCGGGCATTTCTAATAAAATCTTTAAGACGCTTTGGCAACTTAAGTCGCAAAAAGATTCGCTCAGCCGGCAACTACGTACGCAACTTGTCACTACGCTCATCTTTCCGCACCTGGACTACTGCTGTTTGGCATACAATGATCTAAGCCAAGAACTTAATACTAAGCTTAGTCGTGGATTGAATGCGTGCGTGCGTTTTATTTTTAACGCTAGGAAAAGCGAACATATATCGCCATACTACCACACATTGGCCTGGCTCACGGTAGAAAAAAGGCGCGATTATTTTCTGGGAGTGACCATGTTTAAACTTCTCTCGTTAAGGGAACCGTCTTACTTATATACGCGTTTTATCTTTGTAGAATCTGTACAACAGCGAACTACGCGTGGTCAACCCGAGCAGCTATATATACCATTTGCAAGAACTGCGTCATATCAGTACTCATTCGCTGTTAAGGCCTCCCGTTTTTGGAACTTTCTTCCGAATGAAATCAAAAAGTCTTCAGGTCTAAGTAGCTTTAAGAATAAACTATTTAAGCTTCTACTAAGTAAATCCTAGCCAAATCACCGCACTCCGCGTAAAAATATTTTTTCTGTTTTTTTTTTGTACTGTATTTTTTTTTATTTCGTTGTTATATGAGGGAGCACATTATTGTAATAGACTTGTCAAATGTTGTTGCCCTTAGGGGATACACTTATCCCAGGGCATTAATAAATAAACGCTTCTCTCTCTCTCTCTCTCTCTCTCTCTCTCTCTCTCTCTCTCTCTCCCTCTCCCTCTCCCTCTCCCTCTCCCTCTCCCTCTCCCTCTCTCTGTCTCTCTCTCTCTCACTCGCGAGGGACAGACGTGCTTGAGGATCGCTCCGCCGAATAGTTAATTATTCAGTGGAATAAGTCTGTGTAATTGTGTGAAAGATGGGACAATGTGATCGGTGTTAAGTGGTGAACATTTTTATCTATCAAATGGCTAGATAGCTATCGGGTAAGCGATACTAGCAGCATTTTTCGTTCGTCAAAATTTTCACCTAGCGAGTGTACGTGGGTGGCCATTATTGCTGCCACGGTGACAGGTTTAGCAATCCGCGGAGTCATCAATTATCCACGTCGAAAGTGATATAGTTATGGTCGGTAAGCGTCGGTAATTTACCACGTATACCGGGCAAGATGGACAGCACAGGAGAATATGATGAGTATCGGTGCTCTGCTTGCAAAAAGCCAATCAAAAGCCAAGTAGTGCGATGCAAGACTTGTGTGAAACTGTTTTACCACCCTGGATGTGTGAGTAAACATAGGGTACTTGATAGGAATCATGAGTTGGTAGCATGCAGTGGTCCATTTGAAAAATTCAATGCTGAAGAAGAAAGTCAGAAGACATCGGTGCCGGCAGCAGGTAGTAGCAGAGATCGAGTGTCATCAGTGGGGTCAATTGGGGGAAGCAGAGGGATGAGTTCCTCAGCAACGACTGACATGAAAATTGACTGGCTAATAAAAACAGTGAAAGCAGTCAAGGACGAAATCGCATGCAAGAATGAAGTTAAGAAGATGATCAAGGAAGTAGTCGGTGCAGAAATAGAAGGTCTGAAGCAGCAAATAGAGGAATTGAAAAGAATGATACATGGAGAAGGTATGAACGCCGGAAAGGCAACATACAGCGAAGCAGTGAAAGAGAAAAAAAAGAAATGGTGATTATTGTCAAACCCAAAATCCAGCAAGAGAGTGAAGCCACTAAAAGAGCGATAAAAGAGAAGGTAGATATCAAAAATATGGCGGTGGGAATAACGAAACTGAAGAAAGGCAGTAAACTGACTGTGATCTTGGGATGTGAATCGGGAGAAGAAATTGAAGTACTGAAGGCTGAAGTTCAAAATAAAATGGGTGAGGGCTTCAAAGTTACGGAGTCAGCACAGATGAAACCGAAGATAAAGATAGTAAATATAGAGGAAGAAGAACTAAACCTAACAGATGAAGAACTAGTTGACACAATTAAGACGCAAAACGGAATAGAGGAAACAGATGGAAGAGAGTGGAAAATAGTTAAAAGGCTGACCAAAGGAAGACAACAGGAACGTAATAGAAGAGGACCCATCGAAGGCTCAATTATTCTGGAAGTGGACGAAGCAACACACGAGGAGTTACTGAGCAAAGGTAAACTCAGCGTGGGATGGAGGAAATGTCCGGTGTACAACCACGTCAATGTAAAGAGATGCTTTAAATGCTGGGGTTATTACCATATAGCGAAAAATTGTAACAGAGAGGAAACCTGCTACAAGTGCGCAGGTAATCATAACGTAAGAGAATGCACGGTGAATAAGAGTAAGTGTGTAAACTGTACGCACAAAAACCAAGCGTTTAATCTCAAGATAAATGTGGAACATAGCGCACTCGATCGGGAATGTCCAACGTATAAAAGAGCGATGCAAGAGGAAAGGAAGAGAGCGGGATGGATGGAATAGCAACCACAGAAGGAAGAGACGATATGGTACACCAATGCTCAAAGTCTTCTAGCACATAAGGATGAAATACAGCACCAGGTGGCAGGGAAACTGAAACCTGCAATTATAGCGTTATCGGAAACGCGGGTGACTGCTGAAATTGAAGACAGTGAATTGTATATGACGGGATATAGTGTAATTAGGTGCGATGCAGAGAATAGGAACACAGGGGGTGCCATATTATATGTAAGAGACGGTATAAAATATGACGTATTAATGAGTAACAAAATAGAATCAAACTGCTGGAGTGTAGCAATCGAAGTTAATGATAATATATATAAAGGAGTGATATTAGTGGTGTATCATTCACCGAGCGCATCAGATGCGGAATTTATAAGACACATAGAGGATGTGTCGGAGGAGTTATCAATAAAAGGGGATTGTCTAATAATAGGAGATTTTAATATAGATGTCACGGTGAACTCGTTCTATAAAAAACAATTAATAGCAGGAATGTTAGGCCTAGGAATGAAACAATATGTTAATGAGCCAACGAGAGTAACAAAGGATAGCCAAACAACTATAGATCTTGTATTCGCGAATGTAAGCGTACGATTGCAGGTGGTACATGAACCAAAAATAACAGACCATGCATGGATAAAAATAGAATTAGGAATGGGCAATATTGAGAGTACACCTAGAGAATATAAGTCCATGAATTATAGTTTAATAGATGAGCAAGTATTTGCAACAGTTTTAAAAAATTCTGCATGGCAATGGTCACAGGAGGATATAAACCAAAAAGGAAAGATACTTGTTGATAATATTGTAGGGACGTTGGACATATTGGCACCAAAAAAGATTGTTAGGATTCCGGATGTATGGGAGGGCAAAAGGTGGTTTTCAGATGAAATAAAAAGGGCGGCAGACAGAAGGGATAACGCCTACACAGAAGCAAGGTACAAGGAAACGGATAATAGCTGGGAACAGTTTAAAGTAGAGAGAAATGCTGTAGTTAAACTGATAAGACAAAAGAAAAAAGAATATTACGAGGATTTGATAGACAGAAACAAGAGTGAACCTACAAAAATGTGGAAAACCTTGAAAGAACTAATTCAAGGAGAGGCAGTAGGAATAAGAGAAACTGGAAATATAGATTTTGAAATATTGGATGATAAGACGAAAGGAAATATAGCTGATAAATTTAACATATTTTATGTTGAAAGTATTAATAAGATAGTAAGTTCAATAGCGAATGATTCATATGGAAGTCCACGCAGAAGAAGAATCCTGATTGGGGGTAGTGTAGGGAATGAAAGAATCATTGAGAAATTTCAGGACGTTGGAATAGAGGACCTCGAGAAAATTGTTAAAGGACTCCCCAAAAAAAAGGGTACAGAAGAAGGAATATCAAGTGAAATACTAAAAATGGCATTCAGCGCAATAAAACAGAAATTTGTTGATATAATCGACGGATCCCTAAGTGAGGGCTGTTGTCCTGATAGTTGGAAAACGTCCACGATCATACCAATCCCAAAGATAGATAAAGCCGTAAAAGCAAAAGATTTCCGGCCAATTAATATCTTACCAATGTATGAGAAGATTCTAGAGTTAGTAGTAAAAAGCCAAATCGAAAAATTTCTGGAATCAAATGAGGTCATAACAGAGCACCAATCGGGTTTTAGAAAGCAATATTCGTGTGAAACAGCAATTCAAATCGTGGTTGACGAATGGAAATTAAAAATCAGCGAGGGGAAATTAGTGGGGGTAATCTTCATGGATTTGAAACGAGCGTTTGAGACTGTGAACAGAGAACTGTTACTCGAAAAACTAATGCAATATGGAATAAGGGGTAAAGTGTGGGAATGGTTTAGATCTTACTTAAGCAACAGGACACAGCAGGTTAGGTTCAATGACGAATTTTCAAATATCATAGAAACAAAGTACGGAGTACCGCAGGGATCAGTGTTAGGGCCATTGTTGTTCGTTATATATTGTAACGTATTTCTTTTCGAGACCCGACACCGATAGCAAAACTCAGAGAACGAACTATCTTCGAGAACCAACCTACGTTACCTTCGGCCGTCCACCCGTCGTTCGTGCATCCGCAAGCCAGGCGGGCGCCAGTCAATTCTTTTTTCACCGGGAACTGACGAGCCGGTATAAACTGGGAGTTGGGGTGGAACAGGCCCAACTCCACCAAGAACGAGAGCTCTGACGGAACCTATCAGACGAGGCGATAGTTTAACGGATCCTTTCGATTTTTGTTGACGCGTGAAATCGAGAAACGCAACCGTAGGTGCTGATCTTTGGGGTCGCGTAAAATCAGCAAACGCAACTGGATACACGAACGGGAGCGGACGGTTACGGAAATGCACGGCCGCTCAGGCTGCTAGGTTTGAGGTAGAGAGGGTCGGAGTACGAGTCCGGCAAATAGTGCGAGTGATAGAGAGCGACGAACCGAGAATGTATCAGAACGAATCTAAACTATCCATCGAGATCCCTTCACCAATTAATAAATTGGAAGACTCACCGGAGCTGGTACAGCTAATCCGGGGAGGCCGAGAACTGTATCCAAAGGACACTCTGGTGAGCACTGCACTAAGGCACAGCACTACACCTCCGTAACACTCACAGGAATTCATAGAATTCCTGGATATCGCGAGAACAACGCGAGAACTATACGATTCGAGAACTTGCTATACCGGAGCGAAACACGGCAAGAAAAACTATCAACAGATAGCACGGGAGCCCGAGCCAGCCCGTGACACCTCGGTCGGTGCCCCGTGACAGACTGCTTTGACAATAGCCAAATCCGAGAACTAATCATTCTGATTGGTCGAGAGCCTTTTAACCGATAACACTTCTATCTCCTTCGAATCGTCCCTTTAAACCAAATCGAGAGCGTTCCTTAACGAATCGGTACGTAATTCTGGAGATCCTCCACGGCCGCTTCCCCAGGGCATCGGGCGACAGCTGGGCACCACATCCTTAACTCGGGCAGGAGGTTCCTCTCCTGCCCTTAACTGTATCAAACTATATCTCCGCCCGCTCTACAGCCCTTTGCCCATCTCCAGCGGGGCGCCGGTATTTCACCCGGGCTTCTGCCGGTCCGTGGAGACGTCTCCGTCGGGTACTCTCCTCTGCCGGGCAACTCGGTACGTCGAGACTATCTCCCCGCGGCAGATTCGAGCACCTCGAACTCAACTAACCAACAACGAAATCTTCCGAGAGCCTTGACATATCTATGCGAATCAATCCGAGAACGTAGCTTCTGAGCAGGGTGGCGATCCGAAGAGAACCAGAAATCGAGAACGTTATCTGTATCGGTAACCGGAGCCGCCTTGGGACCGTGATTCGAAAAATCACGTCACAATATATAAATGATATTGTCGACATATGTCCGGAAGATTGTGCAATAAAGTTGTTTGCTGATGACACATTAATATACGTGACTGGAGAAAGTAGCGCAGAGGTGGAAAGAAAGATGAACGAGGCATTATGTAGAGTAGAAGGATGGATGAATAGGAACAAGCTGAAAATGAATGTGGATAAAACTAAATGCATGATTGTAAGGAGTGTGAGAAAAGAATTAAGAGGGAACATCGTACTGAAATGTATGGATGGAACTGAAATTGAACGAGTTGAAGAAATGAAATACCTAGGAGTGATGATCGATGATACGGTCATCGAAAGTGTATCGAAAAGGCTGGCTCTACTATTGAAAACTTTGTGTGTCAAAGTTGTGCGCTGGCCTATCCAAATCCACGACGGACTGGCGACTTTAATACTCCAACGGTGAACATGAGCTCTCAGCCGGCCGCCTCTGCGACGAACTCTCAGCTTTCATCTATTACTGCTATTCTGCGAGATGTTAGCTTACAGCTCCGGGATCTACCTGAGATTAAACAAAAAGTGTCAGCTATGGATGGACTGTATGGCCTAGTGGAGAATCTCTCTGTAACTTCCAATAATATCTCTACTGCGGTAAATCAACTTACCTGCGACTTTTCTGCATTGAACTTACGCTGCCAGACGCTTGAAGAGTCCAATGAAGCTCTTGCAAAACGCCTAGATGAACTGGAAAGCCGTCTTACAAACTGTGCTCAAGCGACTACATCCACGGCCGTAAATGCTGATAACTCAGATCTTCGTGCACAGGTTCAGCAACTCACAAATCGTTTAAATAGCACCCAGATTGTGATTTCGGGCCTGCCTGTGGACAACACACTGTCAAATTTGGACCTAGTACATATGACTGCCAAGGCCATTGAACTAACCGTGAATCCGAATGATATTGTAGAGGCAAATAGGTTGCGCTCTAAAAACGAAGCCGCTCCCTCACTTATGGTTCGACTAAACTCGTCGTTACAACGGGACGCTTGGATACAGCATAAGAAGAAGAAGAAGCCTGTACTAGTAGCGTCTGAAGTTCACCCGTCCTTTCCACAGACCAAGGTCTACATAAACGAATGGTTGTCTAGTGAGAAGATGAAGCTCCTTAGCGAAGCACGTGCTCGTGCTAAACACCATCCGGAATTGAGGGTGTGGACGCATCGTGGTACCATACTGGTGCGGAAGACTGGGTCATCTACACTGCTTCGGATTGAGGATCGGGACGACCTACAGAAGATCACAACTTTATGACAACATGCTGCAACATCTCCAAACCTACCTGATGATCCGACTCAGGGACTTAGGGTGGGCCATGTCAATGCTCAATCGATCATGGCACATATTGACGAACTTAGAGAGTACATCAAGGATAACTTCTTTCATATCCTGGCTGTTTCGGAAACTTGGCTCAAACCGCACATGTCTGACTTCTCGGCTAAACTGGACGAATATGTACTTCTACGATGTGATCGAGTAGGAAGGGGTGGGGGTGGCGTTGCGATGTATGTCCACCAATCACTATCTGCACGAGTTGTCGCTTCCTCTTGCGGTGAATACTGTGCCAAACCGGAATATATATTTGTTGAGGTGGGAATTCCTGGTGCTCCTCGAGTGCTAGTGGCTGCTGTCTATCGTCCTCCTAAAGTTGGGTTTTTCTCTGAATTCGAAAACACCTTGGTCAGACTTGCCCCGGTTTATACTAACATCATTATGCTTGGTGACTTCAATACTGACTTGCTTATTACCTCCTTCGATAGTACTCAGCTGCACTCATTTATCACCAGGAATGATCTACACCTTGTACAATACGCACCCACACACCATGGTGGTAACTCTCGTACGTGGTTAGACTTGTGTATTGTTGACAACCCATCCAAGGTTATCTCTCATGGGCAATGTCCGGTTCCATTTCTGTCTGCTCATGATTTGATTTGGGTGGTGCTTGCGATAAAACCTCCTAAAATCTTGCCCCGTATGATCACATGCAGAGATCTCTCAAATTGGGATGACCGTAACTTCCAGATTTGCCTAGAACACTGTGATTGGTCCATCTTTCTAAGCACAACATCTGTAAATGATAAAGTTGAACTAATAAACCAATTTCTATTAAAAACCTTGGATGAGCTGGCTCCGTTACAAACTACTATTGTGCGTCGTTCTCCTGCTCCTTGGTTCACTGACTGTATTAGGGCTTCCATTTCTGAGAGAAATCGGCTTCATAGGAGATTTTTGCGTACGCGGAGTTTAGAAGATCTCTTGTGCTTCCGTATAGCCAGAAATAAAACGTACACCTGCATAAGGAAGGCAAAAAGCGAACACAACCGGGCTGTACTCACCTCTAGTCGGGATCCGCGGGTCATCTGGAGTCACCTTAGGAGACTGGGATTTGTTAGAGCACGAACATCTTTGATTACGAATCATTCGCTAGAACAGATAAATCGTCACTTCGCTCTGTCATTTCACACGCATAATGACAACTTAAATGCACTGAATATACGTCACTCTGATGGTTTTCATGACGAACGATTCTTTTTTGAATACATAACTCCTGTAACACTCATTAGTGTACTCCAGGATAAGCAATCGCGGGTCACTGGTCCTGATCATCTGTCCATGTATTACGTTGCGAAAGGACTGGATGTAATTTTTCCATATCTTCTGGAACTTTATAACCATTCCCTAACTACGGCGCAGTTTCCAGAGATATGGAAGTATTCTTACATAAGGCCAATCCCGAAAGGTAGTGGGCCCCCGGCAGAACTCTCTGACTTTAGGCCGATATCATTACTATGTAGCCTATCCAAGCCGCTTGAGAGGATTGTTTACATACAAATGTCAAAGTTTCTCAAGGAAAATGGTGGATATGACTCCCGTCAATCGGCCTATAGATCGGGCTACAGCACTGAAACTGCGTTGATTAGACTTACCGATGATATTAGGTTTGCTGTGGATGAGCGCATGGTCACCATTTTAGTCCTTTTTGATCTGCAAAAGGCTTTTGACTCAATCTGTCACAAGAAGCTCCTTCAAGTTATGAAGGCTACTGGATTCTCAAACTCAGTTTTACAATGGTTCGCATCTTACTTGAGTGGCAGGAAACAGGCAGTAATCGGGCAAGAAGGTGAACTCTCTTCCTTCATTCCCGTTACCTCAGGGGTTCCTCAAGGGTCAGTCCTTGGGCCATCACTCTTTCGACTCTATGTTAAGGATTTGCCTAGTGTACTAAGTTATTGCTCACACATGATGTTTGCGGATGATCTCCAAATATACTTACATTGCAAACCAGTTGACATTGTTAGCTCAATCGAGATGGTTCAAAGGGACATAGATGCGATATGCGAATGGGCGAGTAGTCAATGCCTAAAGATAAATGCTGCGAAAACTAAATGCATGATTATTGGCTCAGCGCGTTATGCTAATAAGATTGATAGCAATAACCTACCGAATCTGCGGGCAAATTCCGCTATCATCCCGTTTGTCTCCTCTGCACGAAATCTTGGGCTGTTTATTGACAACACACTCACGTGGAGCCTTCATGTCACACACACCTGCCAGCGGATAAACAGAGTGTTGTACATGCTCAAGGTAAACAGAACTGCACTCAATTTCGACTTGCGTAAACTTCTGGTATCATCGCTTATTTTTCCTATCATAGACTACTGTTGCCTTGTTTACGGAAATTGCGGCAGCGTTATCCTTCACAAAATCGAGGTAGCACTAAACTCTTGCGTTAGGTTTGTGCTAGATGTGAGGCGTGATGAGCACATTACTCCGTACTACACCCAACTAGGCTGGCTAAAAGTTAAGCAGAGATTCATGCTCTTCCTGGGAACGATGTTGTACAAACTTCGTAGCACTGGAACACCATCCTACCTGTGCGACACACTTGCCACTACATCTGGCACTTTTCACACTACACGCAGGGCGCGCACTGACATCACTGTCCCGAAGCATAGAACTGAGTTCTACCGACATTCCTTCAGAGTGTCCGGTGCCATCTTCTGGAACTCCTTACCTGAAGAGATACGCGAAGCGTCGTCTCTCCTTGTATTTCGGCAGCTACTGCGTGAATTCCTTGCTACGAGGTGAAAGCAAGACGTGTTTACCCTAGATGTGTTTACTCTGACGTTTAATCTGGCACTGTTCATTAGGAACGGACTGTGTGTATGTCTGGGCTGAATGAGCTTAGGCTGGTCTCATTTACTATTTACTATCCCGTTGTAATAGTTACTGGAATAGCGTCACTATATTTTGTATTTTTGTATTACTCGTATTACTTTGTATCTTTCTTGGTATTTGTATATAAGTATATTTTGGATTTCTGTATATTTGTATTCACTCACACACGCTGTTGAATATACTTAATTTAGACCATAAGTTAAATTTAAGATTACTATGTAATTAGCTTTAGTACCTTCAATTGTTCTTGTAATTTTAACTTGTCTACCATCGGTCAACAGGGCTTGCTCCCTGATCGAATAAATTGCTCTCTCTCTCTCTCTCTCTCTCTCTCTCTCTCTCTCTCTCTCTCTCTCTCTCTCTCTCTCTCTCTCTCTCTCTCTCTCTCTCTCTCTCTCTCTCTCTCTCTCTCTCTCTCTCTCTCTCTCTCTCTCTCTCTCTCTCTCTCTCTCTCTCTCTCTCTCTCTCTCTCTCTCT